>VBVQ01001516.1:0-33601 GCA_011636635.1 Tetramorium simillimum
ACATTTAAAAAACATTGTCTGCTGATAGGGATATTAAACAACAAAACAGTTTATATGTAAATCTCGAGGTAAATGTCTAAATGCGCACAAAATTATATCTCATTTTACGCAAATAAAAATTAAACACCTTTATTGGCGTTACATGATAAAAGAAAGAAATATTAATTGCAAAGATTTCTAAGGATTCTTTTAGCTTTGCAATTTTTTAAAATTTTATAATAATATAAATCTCTTTTTTGAACATGACATTATTTGCATGTTGTGTAAAAAAATCAAGAGTAAATATCGGCCTAGCTTGCTAAAATTATTTCTGGCATCTCTTCTAATTGTTTTTCAAACGATTATGCTCGCACTTCCTCCTCGTCGCGTTTCTTGGAAGCGAGATATGACGTGAACGCCCAGTCACGCCGAATGTCTCGATGCCTTTCTGCGATCGAGCCTTTTAAAGTCGAACCAGTATCCGAGATGGAGACAACAGCGATCTCGTTGCGCAAAAGCCGCGCGCAAAGCCTTCGGACTTTCACTGGCCGCCGCGCGCGGATACACGGCCGCGCGGTACGCGTGCGCGCCCGCGCGCACGTGCGTGTGCCCTTGCACGCCGGCGCACACGTGCGCGCGTGTGCGCGAGCGCGGTTGCGTTCGTCGCGCATCGCTGAACGCACGAAAAGTAGGAGGATAAACGTAACCGGTGGATTAAAGGACCGAGAAGCGAAACGAGAATTATACCGCGGCTTGTTCGCCGTATGCGAGTGCGCGCCGCAAATACTCTTTGATTAGTCGCTCTCTGTGATACGGGCTTACAGAATTCGATGTTTCCTTTTTCAAGCAGATGCCTGGCTAGAATATCGGGATAATTAACATGAAATGAGAAATTATTGCTGCGATGGCGTGAAGCTGGGACCTTCTGGTCTTCTCACGAAAGGATTAAATAAATTAATTGGATTCGAAATGACAAATGGTTGATCAATGTTCATTCAATCCTTTATTTCAGATACGCGGAAAGCTAAAATATGGCGATTTTTAACTAGAAAAAGTTTTATCGCATTACTATGAATGGTATATCTCAGGGAATAAATTATTTCCCGTAAATCAAATTTATATCTCACTCGATCTGTACGCAAAAAGAAAGGATTCGTAACATAAGTTCGAACGTTTAAGAACAAATATTTAAATTGGCAAAACGAAATGTTAGCTGATAAATAGACGTAAAAGTAAAATATGGGAATGAAAAATTATTGTCCACGCGAAAATAAGAGGAGGAAATAACTAACAAGTTAAGAAAAAAAGAAAAGGAAAGAAAAGCGGAAATATCACAGATTATTCTGAGTGAGGAAATTACAGTTTCCTTTTTCCAGAATTGCGAAGCAGCTATGACTTCTTCCACTTCTCGCGGCATAAAAATGACACGCAAAGGTGCACTCTGCAAAGTGCAACAAAGCGCAATTTTTTGCATGTAGTTTGAGCAGACTGATATTATACAGTAAATATAATATTATCGAGACGTTCCCATAAATATGCACGGAAAAAAACAAAGTGCAGTGATGCGTTATTACTGAAACACGAAAAAGAGAAAGTCGTAACGAGAAAAAGGAGAGTGTGGAAGAAGATGACGTAAAATATACGGTAATCTTTTATCAAGTATTACATTTTTAGTACTACATTGTTACGTCATGATCAATTATAGAAATTAAGAAATAAATTTTGTGTGATTATTCGAAATAATTTTATTTCAATTTATTTGCCGTATATTGTGTGAACCTTGTCAAATGTGCAAAAATTAGTTGAAAGTGTAAGTAAATTAATTGAAGCAGAGATAAACTTTTCTTCCGGATCAAATAAAAACTATATATTGGAAATCGTTATGCACTTGTAGCAGCTTTTACGAAAGTGAGTAGAATTAATACGGTCGGGAAATTGTTGTCCCTCTTAATAATAGCGTTCTTTATATATAGTTACCGATAATCGATGATGATTAATAAAATAGGCATGACAAATATTATCATTTAAAACATTTTTCTTCCGAAGGAGCAAAAACGTTGAAACCGGAGTGTTATCTTTGCAATAATAATAAACCTGTAGTGCTTTGTAGAAAAAGTATAAAAGCTTATTACATTTGCGCCGTTTCTTCCGAAGGCGAATAAAATCTGGGGGGGGCATGAATTATCAGTTGTTCCGAATAATAAGTGTGCCGACAATAAAACAAATATAACGGGTTATCACTTGAAAGTTGTTTCGTGAAAGGAGTAAAAATTGATTGTGAGATCACAGGGCATTATTCTATTATCGATTCTTGTAGCCGCATACGATCGCGCCGATCTTGTCCCGCGCCTTGTCGTGCGTCAAAGACACGGATATACAAACGGGATCAGATAGGAGAAAAGAAAACCGAAATATCAGAGTGCAGGGACAGCTGCGGACTCTGTGCTGTCTCGCTGCTGCCACCGATTATAGCAATCACACTTTTGCTATTGCGAAAGTGTGTTCTAGCTCGAAGTGAATGGTTGCAAAGCTGCTGCGTCAGGGACGTAATATGTATAGAAAGAAAATAGATCGCCTTTTCGCGATCGCCGGTTACGTGCCGAACGAGCTGTCGTTAGAAATCGAACGGATCTCGAGCGAAAAATCCTGGCTATATCTAATCAGTCTCGGCTGACTAACATATTTGAGACAAAAATAACGCACAAAACTCAGTTATCTTTACTATTCCGGTTAACTTAATTCCGGGAAGGAATTTAACAGAGAATATCTGCGGAGAGAAATATGATAAAATAATCGCTGCGATTTTTTAAATAATAAATTTGCTTTAATCAATTTTAATAGGACATAATTGAAACAAAGGAATGTAATAATTGACAGATGTAATGAATATAAGATTATTCTCAACGTCTCTTATATTGATGTGTAAATTTCGAATTGAAATGGATGTAGAATTATTTTTATCATAAAAAGATGATTTCCCATACTGATGCGTCTACAAATAGGTCACCGCGTAGCAAACACGCAGGAATAACGCACGATAGGCATATAATAACATAATAATGCATTTCAAGCATACGATTAACGCAGAATCTTACAATTTCCGTTGGACATTGCGTATGACAACCGACGAAGGGAGTGTTAGCTGCAGGAATTATGAAATATAAGTCGTTGATAAGATTCACGTAATGGTCACCAAAGGGAAAAGAAGTTTATTACCGCGAGCGTAACGTGCACGGTGGCCATTTTCCGTGTAATTTTTTTAATTCATGTTAATGGCATGCCATTAAAATCTTTTGCGGTGCTTACACGCAAAAAGTCGCTATTACATGCGAAACCCAACGGTCGCACGCGCCTCCGTGCGCGCGCTTAATAATTTCATCGCAAATACTTTTACCCACGAACATCTATATTAAACGTCATGGGAATCTGCCTATCGAGCTTATGGATCTTACTGTGGCGAAGTTGTATCCTTGTCGAGTCAATTATCCACGATTGCGTCTACCGCGATTCCTAGTCTGTATTTAACGACACTAAAATCAATCTTTCGTACGTACATCAATAATTGATGTATCTCACGCTTGTTGTGAAATAAAATTTATTTCAATAGGAATATGCGTGTGCTAGAATTAATATAAATTATATCCGTCGGCTTGGTAATACAATAAATATGTAATACGTGTAGAAAAATTAAGACAGTAATTAACATAATTATCGATATTTTCATCAAATGGATCCTCAGTTTTATAAAGTAGACTACAAACTTTATATGATTATTTCCGTATGTTTAAAAGAGCCATTTCGGTATAAATGATTAATTTTAGATTATAAATTAAAAAATTCAAAGGCAGTAAAATGCAATTTCCTAATTCCATCTTTCGAATTTCAAAGCTTGAATAAAATATCACAAATTGAGCAACGTAAATTAGCGACATTTTAATTTAATTTCTCTTGTAAGTCTAGCTAGATTGATACCAGAAAAAGAAATACAAAAAAATCAGTAACGAAGTTTCGTAATTAAATATTAATGTAAATATTGCGATCGATAAATGTAATATGGTTATTTTGGCCTTGTATTATTAATAAATCTACAAGATACCTTAATATACTTCGATTTTACTGATTACTGAAGTCACTGATCAAAAGAAGGAAACAATCGTTAATAAATGCAAGATTATATAAAAGATCAATAATACAAAAATCTTATCGTCTTATATTTTAAATTTATCTGAATGTGTGTACAAAGAAGTTTCATATAATTTTATACTACAGAGAAAAAAGAGAAAAAGACAGATTTTTTTAAAATGTAGTAAAACTGCGAAGGGGAGAAAGAGTATATTTTAATTCTTTCTTAATTATTACGTGTCAAGTTTAAATTCAAGATCGAGTCGCACGATTATTTTAGATTTTCCAGCGCGGTTTCCCCGGCGAAGAACGCGCGTACATCCGCACCTATGCTAGACGCGTAAGCGGCAGTGAATAAAGCGACCGTGCCCCGTACCCGAGTGACGTCATCCTCGCCGGATCCAAGATGGCGATCGCGTGTTCGCCAGGCGAAATCGACAGCGGGCAGCGGCGGCGGCAGCAGGACCGGTTTTCGAGAAGGCGGTACCACCGCCGTCGCCGCCGCTGCTGCAACCGCATCGATGTACCCGCCGCGTTGGCCGCAGCCGTGCAATTTCGTCGTTTTGCGGGCCGAAAAGCCGAAGCTTACGAAGCTGCGAAAGGTAGGCTACCCTGCCTACGTGATCTGCTACGTAGCGCGCGTTAACAATCGCACCCCCTCTCCCCCCCCACCCCTCGATTTAATGTCCGGAGTCTCGTATTTTTCTTCGTATATTTTTTGGATCATTATCCGTCAGTCTGAAGCACTCTTGTGATAATCGATAATTAAAAGACACTTTAACTTTAGATTATAAGTCAAACAGCACACAAAGGCTGCTTCTTCGGCGAAAAAGATATTTTCATTGTTTTAAGAATATCTACTTGATAATGCTTTAGAAATACACTTTTTTTAATTTAGATATTGAAGTTTAAATTAAAATTATATTATTCAAATTATAAATCAAAATTATATTACAGTTGAATTAAATTGAAATTAAAACAAATAAGAAAATTTAACTACCAAATAATTGGGTTTAATCTTACAGTTCTGAAGATCAACATTATTATGCTTAAATCAAGAAAAGGAAAGTTCCTAAATTCTGGATCATTTATAAATTATAAATTAACAGCAAATGAAATCTTGGCTCAGAATGGATTCAATATGAAATGATTTAAAGATTAAAAAAAGATTTAAAAAATGAAACGATAAAAAGAAATGTGGAATCTTTTTATGAAAGGGTAAGATCCAATCCGGATTCGTGGGATACATGTCATGCACGTTAGCGGCGATTGTAAAATAGAAGAGAATAGACGGTGGCCATTGAAATCCCGCTATCGCGAAGGAAAGGCAAAAGGCGATCGCGCTAGGTGCCCCGTCGGACGGCAGCAAAAACGAGCCCCACGTGTCGACCTACGCGCTCGCGCGGACGGATTTTACAGTAAGTCATTACCGTAAATTTCGCGCTCCGCGTGAATCGCGCGGATATACGGATAGCGAGGAAACTGGAATTTCGAATGGAGCGAGAGCCGCAATATTGCGAAGACGGATCGCCGCGTGAGCGTATGGTTCTTCCGATTAGCGCCTCTCTCTCTCTCTCTCCTCTCTCTGGCGCCGTAGTAAAATTTTCTCGAGCGACTAATTCGAAAATCGATACGGCGCCGCGGGTGAGGCGCGCGGCGTGACGTTCCCTCGGATATGCGTGCCCGTGCGTATCCTGTTCCGCGTAGAGGCCGAGACACGCGCCCGTCGCGTACCTCTCGCGCGGTAGTAGCGGACGCCAGTGGCGTAGCGCGGCGTTTTCCACGCTTTTTTCTCCACGACCGCCCGAGACATCCGTCGCGGATGTCTCAATGAGAACTCGTGCGATTTTATTAAAAACATAAAGGAACAATCACCCGAAAGAAAGTATTTTACATTCAAAGTGATTTCTCCATGACACTGAAAGAAAAATATAGTTACTTTTGGAGCCAACCACAATTTTATGGTATTTCTAATGATAATTATGGTTAACATAATGATGCATGTAGTTAATCATATTTCATGTTAGAAATATTATAAAATTGTAGTTGGGTCCAAAAGTAATCATATTTATCTCTCAGTGTATATCGAAATTATTTTATTTTTTTGGGTGATAAATTAATATGATATTGTACATTTCATTTAATTTTACATTTGTTTAATGTATATTTTTATTCTCTCTAATCACGCGGAAAGCTTTAAATAATATCGCGGTAATAATTTTGAAAAAATCCAATTAAGAAAACATATCGTTGCATGCAAAACGGAAGATGTCAGTCGATAGTTTTTCATTGTCTCTTTTCGGATATTGTATTCAAACTGGATGATCGTCGAATCTTTTCACTTGTCGTCGCCTGTACTTTCAACAGGCGTCTATCGAATCCGTTTGCTTTTCTATGGATCCCGCTTGGATCATCGCGGTCTTTTCAACGACATCGATGCGCGATTCATCCATCACCGATGAATATAGCGAAGCGTTTGCGCGAGGCATGTGAGGTGTATAGACCGCACATTTGAAAGTGCAAACGTTGATTATCAATCCATTGATCGATTACTATACTGACGGGGCGCCGCCAATCAAACGGAACTCAGCGGACAGCGAGAGAATTCTTTCAAAACACGCATCGCGCGTCGGACGAACGCCCCGCAACCTATGTCCTCACGCCTCAGACTTCCAGCTCAGTGCCTACTTGCACTTTTCTATTTTACATCGATATCGCGTTACTGGCTTATCTCCCATGTAACTATTTTAATACTGCCTACGTGGCGACTGTCAAGTGACTCATTTCCCCCGAAATGTATCGTTTTTATTTCTGCTTGTTTTCGCGTGGAAATAGATTATTATGTTTTGTTTTCTTTACCCTAAAATTAAACTTAAATTGTCGAGTCAACGGATGCGAATTACGATATCGTATGAAATTAAAGTTTGCGTTGCGGACGAGAGTGCCAGGGTCAAGCTTCACATTGTCGTCTTGAGAATTTCAGGCAAACGTGTTAAAATAACATAGATTATACTTGAGATGTTAAACTGCCGAGTCGACGGATGCACGGTATCATATGAAATTAAAATTTGCATTGCGGACGAAAGTGTCAGGGTCAAGATTCGCATTGTCGTCTTGAGAATTTCAGGAAAACGTGTTAAAATACCGTAATTTAATGTTGAATATAAGTTGGATATAAATACGCGTGAATTCGATACCGCTCGGGGCCCGCGAGCCTCCGTTTCCCTAGATCGAAACCTTGAAAACCTAGACCGAAGGAACGAACATCTCGCATCCGAGTCCGTTACGGCGGTATCTGGCGAAAGGTCGATACACTTGCTACTTGAGTATTCGATAACCCCCCGCAAGGATAAAGGAGAAAGGAATGCGAGGCACCCATTACACATCTTTCACGTCAAACGTCTAATTTTTCTTTACGGAAGTGAATTAGCGTCGTGCAGTCGACGTTTCCGCTCCTGAATTTCGTACGCTTCCCAATTAAATAAATTGTATCAAATATCGCCCGGCCGCGAGAGTGCCCTAGCAAACAATAGAACGCCTCACGCTGGCGTTCTTTCCGTTGCGCTCCGCGCAAATCAGCGTGTCCCCCCGACGACAAATTTCTCGGCGCGGGGTTACCGAAATCGACTTCGGGGAGACTTCAGTCGGACTGCTCCGCTCGCTTTCATACTCCTGCAACGTCGGCAGGCGCGAAGGTCAACGAGTTTTCTACGCGAGCGGGAAACGCCTATAGCGTGCGGGGCACCGACGCGCGCGCGCGCGCGCGAGCGCGAGCGGACGAGCGCGGCTTACTCACGCTCGCGAAATTGCTACCGGGGACTGCCCTACGCGACTCTCTTCCCCATCCGGAGTTAACGAGCGCGTCTTTTCGCGCTGACAGTCGACGACCTCGTCGAATTCACCGCGGCTCCGTAGTCGCGAATCACGCACCGCGTCGGCAACTCTCGCTCGACCTCGATTCGCCCGACGTTGTCAGCGTTGAGATCACCGCTCGGCGTGACAGACGAACGCTAAAAGCGAGCGCGAAGAGCACGAGCATCCGCGGGAGAAATTCAGCCGCGACGCGGCTGCGCGCGAGTTTCCGCGCCGAGGGAATCGCGAAAACGAAACTCTCGATCGCGCTTGCTCCTCGTCATCCACGGAATTCCTCCCGGCTCGCCTACGTCCAAGTCGCGGTTCTCCAAGTCGCGCGCTGACGGAGTTGACCGGTGCTCACTGCTGGCGGAAACTCCGCGAAACCGGAGCGGAGCGAGTCCGCGTTTCAGAAAACCACAATTACTCTTCTCGCCGGTTGTTTCGTGACGTCCGACGACGGGCCTCCGGAGTCGCGGACGCCCCGGTACGTCGAACATTTTATTTCGGGGAACGGAAATAATAACACGCGGTTTCTCCTACCTCGTAAGCGTTTATCGCCGTGTTGCCTGCGTGCGTGCGTGCGTGCGTGCGTGCGGGACCTGCGGGGCCCGCTTCCGAGGGAGGGGGGGGCACTCCGGGGAGCTGGCGTGCGGGCGCGATACGCTCCTGCCGGGATCTCCGCGCGCAAGCAGGTAAATATCGTCTAAGCGCGATCGCGCGGCCACGACTGAGTCCGTTCTCCTGAGAGAGCGTTTCACCTGCGACGACGGAGCCCCCCTCGGCGGCCTCGGTGCGACGCGCGAACTAAACCCGCCGCGCCGCGCCGCGCACACTGCCTTTTCCTCTCCCACTCGCGGATCGCGTCGCGTCGCGTCGCGTCGCGTCGCGTCGCGTCGCCTTGCGTCGCACGCGGTCTTTGTACAAGCGCGTCCTTTTACCTGCGAGAGAGTACCTACGTTCGCCACCTATTCGGCCGTCCGCCCACGTACACGCTCGCGCCCGAGCGCCCGCGCGAGCCCCGTACCCCTCGGGATCGCCGACCGGCAGCATCCGGGTGATTCGCCCCCCTCCCTTTGACAAATCGTGGGAGGCGGAATGTCTTTTTTTTTCCCCCCCTACGACCAGCAAGACGGAACGGGTTGCGGACAGGTGTGATGATAGGGCACGGGCAGCATCGCCCCGACAGGGCGATCCTTCCTTTCTAATCCTCGCGATTGATCTCGGTAATTTATCTCTTCTTCCTTTTTTAAAGGGTCACTTCTTTCACGGGGGTAAATCATAGATCATAAGCGATGACGAGAGGCTCATTTTCGTATCGCTGTCGTATCGGTGATTTACAGTTTGTAAACTAATGCACGATGATTGAATCGGACAGCATTCGGAGCATCGATATCTTTTATGACGTTTGTGAAACACGTGTATTTTCTCTCCTGCATTTATGGTGAAGAAGCGAAGTCTATTTATGTCGCTGGCGCGTATACCTGGCGCCTGTCCCCCCCCCCCCTCCACGTGTCTCTTCTGATTCAGTACAGTTTGTAAACTGGTGCACGTGATTAAATCAAATCAGTAATGTAGTGAATGAACAATGAGAATACAGCGCGATTATTAAGTGGGCGAATTGACAAATTGAATTATTTTATTAGTATTACATAAGGACGGACGTTTTGGCTCCGCTTTGAGCCAGAGTTATTTTATAATTGAACCAAATAACATTCGTTGCATTTTTAATGTTTTCTACATTTTATGTGTTTCTCTTCTGCATTTATGATAAAGAAAGCAAAGTATCTTTATGTAATGCCATCCTTCATATGGAGATCAATCATCGATCGTGCGTGGATTGTGCAGCTGAGAGAAAAATAAAGTTACTTTCAGCCTCAACCACAATTTTATATTTCTAACGATAATTATAGTTAACATAATGATGCATATAGTTAAGTTAATCATATTTATTGTTAGAAATATTATAAAATTATGGTTCAGGCCAAAAGTAACTATTTTTTTCTCTCAGTATGACTCTTTGAATTTACTTGGATTTATTCCCTGCCGATGGACATGCAAAGTTCCAAAAAATCACAATTCCAAAAATTGAAAACTAAAACAATATCCCGAAAAATTATTTATAATTTCGGCAGCTCTTTATCAGGATATTTTTGCATGTTTATCTGCCAGCCGAATCTGAATTCCAGACAGGACGACGTTGCAAGACGGATGTCGTACGATAAACCGCAATAGGCATTTAATGTGTACTTTTGACAACCGACTTCCCGACTGATGTCCGTTATTCCGGTGAGAGGTGAATTCGCGATGTCCCCGGGCGACGTACGTACGGAACGCGAACTCATCTCCCAAGTTCCAGCGAGCCCAGAACCGCTATTCGTTTTCGCCGTGGCGATTATTCCGCCGCGGAGGGACTAGCGCGCGTGATTCCCTTTCCATTCCGTGCGCGGCGGCGGCGGCGGCGACGGCGGCGACGGCGGTGGCAGCGGCGGTTCCACTCGAGGCGGCCTAGCCGCGCCGCACGTCGTCGCTTCTGAAGGACGCGGAACGCTCTTTCGCAACTCACGCGAACGCCCCGGCGCCGTTCGGGAATTCGTACCCCGGCACGCAGCGGCTCTCGAGCTGAAAGACATTTGACTCGCGCAAATTCCCTGCCCCGCAGGAAGATCTTTTCCGCTTATCCTCGCACGGAGCTCGGTGCCTCGCGTGTTCCCGCTATTGACATTAAGGATGCTGCGGCTTCTATAAAGATGTAAAGATGTACGACGTTCCGTTCTCACTTTAATCACGCCACGTCAATTCCGTACTTTTTCCATCAGTTACGGCGATTCGAACTTAATAACTAATCTAATTAAATGCAAAAAATTCATCTTTTGTGGATTAATCAAAATATAAGTTAATTATAAAAAAACAAGTAATATTATAAATGATGTTTATTTGATATTGTTCTTCACCCAAAAAAAAAAGTATTTTACGTTCAAAGTAATTTTTCCTATAATCTCATATTCTAAGATTACTGTTTTACTGCAAACATATTCCTCTTTCAATAAAGTAAAAAATTCACTTTTCTCTCTTAAATACTGTTGTTTATACTATTTTTCTCTTGATTTCAGAGAAATCCTTTTGAGGACAATATAAAAGTAAAATCTTCTAAGATTTAGAGGATTCCATGTGTATAAAAAAAAAATTTTTTTTGGGTGTTTTATCTTCTATAATAACTGCTAATAAAAAATAAACGTATTATCCTCAGAAATATGGCGAAAGTTTAAAAGACCACGGGCTAGACAATTCATAAGCGTTCTCCGTATATATCCATTCTAACTTTTATTTCAAGCGCCGCGCAGTTTGGCTGCGAAAGGCTCTCTTCGTCGTTTGTGCATCGTATGTGAACACGCCCTTCCCTTTGATCATATTCGTTCTCGTTTCTCAATCGTTTGCCGAAAAGGCACGACGACGGGGATCCGTGGATCCGTCGGCCATCCGGGCGAGGCGAAAGACAGATGGCGGCCGGCGATCTCGCGATGTCGGGTGATAAGGGAACCGCGGATGATCCGCGGTGGAGAGAGGAGCGTAAAGGAGAGGAGAAAGAGAGAGAGAGAGAACGCGCGGGGGCGTGGGCGCCCCAAGGCCTTCTGCTCGCCATTTACGGCCCGGCGCGGCCGGACACGGAAGATTCGCGGGGGTAAGGGAAAGAACGACGGCATGCCCGGCCGAGAGAGAAGAACCCCGCGATGGAGCGAGGACAACGGGTGGGCGCGGGGGCGGGGCGGGAGAGCGAGAAAGATCAAAGGGGGCAAGAGAGAAATGAATACCACCGTCAGGCCATTTTGGTCGCGCTGCAAACTGGAAAGACCACTCGAAACTCCGTCAGCGAAACGCGTCCGCTATTGGCCGGAGGATGAGTATCCCGATCGTTTGTGCTCGGCTCGCGCGACGAGCGCCGCGCCAGGGCACATCCGTTGATCGCCGTCCGTTTCGTCCTTCCAGCCTTCTGGAGTTTCTCGCGCGCGCGAGTTGACGCCGAGGACGATTTTCCCTCGCGTCGATCTCGTGCAATTCAGGCTGATCGCGGCTCGGCCGTAAAACGGCTCGCCCGAGGAGAGAAATGGATGAAGAAGACGTTACTGCGTTCGTAATCCCGATACATTATCAGTATCCGGAGTTTATTAGCCGACGAGGAACAGAACGATTAATTTGCGCTGCGCACTTGGAATCGCGCGCATTAATTACGGCGCGCATCACAATGTGGCAGAGCGAGCGCAATTTATTCGCGATAACGGTAATTAAATTGTTTGTAAGAGCGTGTCGTCTGTACGCAGTGATTAATAAATCGCTTTCACTTCTTAATTTGAAAATCAGAATCGGTATACGCATTCTTTCGATTTTGCGTAACTTGTACAATTTATAAGGATCGAACTCGCAGCAGCTGGTATAAAGGGACTTTCAATTTATATGTGACACATCTTAATCGGTTCTCCCGCGAATGTCGCGCGGGTATTAATTTTCTGAAGCGTCGTCGATAAAGAGTACCGTCCACCCTTTCTCGAGTTAGTTAATCTACGTGTCGCATCGCCGGGGTTTAATGCAGTCCGCTGTCAGCTCCGCGCAACGAAGATCGTAAATTCTTCGCGTCCAGCGCGTGCTGCGGACCGACGTATCATCTAGGATACGCACGATCATCCTTGCATAACGATTATGCGGCGTGACTCGCCTGCAGTCCCTTTAAAAAGACGCTCCCGCGAGAACGGGGAACGTCGCGTCGCACCGATCGCGAAACGTGTCGCGACGACGCGACGACACACGTGGGCGAGGCGCTTAGGTGTCGAACGTCGCGGGAACGGCGAACGAGCCGTCGCGATCGCTAAATCGCGATTTTTTTTCTCTCTCTTCCCGTCCCGCAATTCGTCGGCCGCTTTCGAATCCCACGAGAAATCCCGTAAAGCGACTTTCACGATCCGCCCGCACCAGCGAGCGAAACGCGACACCTAAGCGCGCTGTTCCGCCGCGTGTTTCCCGCGTGCATTCGTCACGGTGCCCGCCGACGGTGCCACGCAGGGTCGTTCGTCGGATTTCTGTTTGCGCACCGCTGCCTTTTTTTGTTCTCCCCCTCCCCCCTCGCAATGTCGATTTACTTTTACCGCATCACTTGCCGCTGACGCAACTTACATCGCTGCGTTATGTCGTCGCTTAAAAAACCCGAATCGCGCAATGACCCTTCACTTTCACGCATGGCGTCCTTGGACCAATTAAGAGAGATTCGAAATTTGCCTGACAGAAGAAAAGGAAAAATATACCGAAACGTAAGGAACGCAATTTTTCATGTTGCGGATATTTTTTTTTTTGCCGTTAATGATGTAATGACATCTGACGTAACTGAATTCTCGCGGAAGCAAAATCGACCGAGATAAAGACAAAGCATAGTTCTCAGGTTTATAGTTTCTTATCTTCCAACTGTATTTCATTGAACTTTTTTCCATTTCTATAAATATTAATGTAAAAAATATTCGGTGGAGTAACTTTAGATTAAAAAAAAAATACAGAAAAGATGTGTTAGGAATTGCTGAAGCGTTTCGAACTCTGAAAGCGAAAGAGAGCGCAAGCGAGGTGTTCTTTTAGGTTCTAATTTTCGGCGAAAAGTCCAACTTCGTGCCCGGACTTTATCGCCCGGTATCGCCCGCGGCTGGGCAGTGTTTTGCGATGTCCGGAGCGAACTCTTTGGCAGAGAAGGGCAATGGACCGGTTGGTCCTCTCTCGCCGTCGCATTCCCGAATATGGCAACGCGCATCCCGAAGTGCTGCGGCCACGACGTACGCACGGCTCGACGCGCAACGCGCTCGAATATATTCGAAGTCGTTCCGAAATCGCTATCCGCGCATCTTGTATTCGAATGCAGTTACCGTAAGTCTAAACGTCATCTGCATTTAGATGAAAATAAGTCATTCGACAAACGAACATATCCTCTTCTCTCCCTCTCGAGTTTTCACTTACCTGGAATGAACCCTCAGGAGATCAGTCATGCGATCAGTCGCATGGAGGTAGAAAATAATTAAGAGACGGTTTTAGCGCGCTGGTGTGCTGTTGTCGTAGGAATATTCTTACTCAAGTGTAAAATAAATAGCAGGTAATTGCCGTTTCAGAAGGTTACGCTCGAAAAATAAATTCTGGGAATATTTATAAAAATTTAAATCAAATAATAATGTGTAAATATAAGAAATGGCGAAAGTAATTTATTACTACAAATATTTATAGTGTTAATATACATTGGATAAAATGATGCTTAGTTATAATTGTAATGATAGATATTTTATTAAGCATAATAGTGTGATTGATCCTTAATAATTGGGAAAATTATAAGAAAAGAATTTAAAGAAAAATTGAAGGAAATAAAATATCTGCAATAATTGTGAGCCAAATAAAAAGCTTCGTTTCTTCATTTTCAGAAGAAATCTTCATTTATTGATTAAATGAGAATTATCAACGCTTTAAAGCTGCTCGTGGGTGTAATACACTATTAAAATATTCACTTAAGATTCGACATTATCGTCAACAAAAGTTTTCATAAACTGCAGACATCAAAAGAAATTGAGTAACATGATAAACTTATAAAAACGTGATAGCATTTCGGAATCGTTAATCAATATCACAAAATTAACAACTCTTAAAGTTTTAAGGTAATGTACCTTTATTTTGGACGCTATCTTCATTTAAATAGAATGAAGACATACAGCAAAATCGATCGTACCGATCGGTGGCAGTGTGTCCGTATCAATAGATAAACTCGCGATCGATAATTTACGTAGACGTAGAGTATAATGACTAGACTACATATTACGTTCTTGTATTAATGGATCGAATAGAAGAATCTTTCTTCGAAGACAAACTTTCCATCAAAAGAGATCGTCGTAACATTGTCCGAAATACGGCTACACAAAGTGATTAAATTCTCTCTCTCCCTTCATATATCTCCCTTATCTAATACTTATACTTGCGAAACACGATCAAAATGTTAAAACAGTTCGAAACAATTATACGTAGCGTCCCGCTTAGCATCTCGGACGCTCTTTATAGCCTAAAGCCTAGCTTGCCAAAACTTGAGTATATCGGCACACGGGATTTACTTTTTACTCCTATTTGACTCCTGTTTGTCATACTTTTTACTTCTGTTACTTATCATACTCCGTATGACAAAGAATAAAACGACAAGACCAGCTGTTATCTAAAAATGTAATTTCTCAAAAACTCATAATTTTATTTTCCGCGAGAAATTGATGGTTTCTCAATTTCTCAGTTTTGATTTTAAAGGCACTCTTTAATGAGAGAAAATGATAGAACTAACTACCATTTAAGAATATAATTTATAGAAAGCTTATAATTTTCCACGAGGAATACATTGTTTTTCTTCAGCTTTCGATTCTTCAGTTGCTGATCCTAAAGGCACTCTTCAATGTAGTGGATCCGAAATTAGCTATGCGAAAACAGGATATCCCGTGCGACGATACATTCGATGTCTGGCATTCTTTCCGAAATCCTGTCTTTTGGCGACGCAGGAGCAATACGAAGGCACGAAGATCCCCTCGGACGATCGGTCGGTGCGATATCCGTTCGACGACCCGCGCCGCCGTTTCCGAAGTGTCTTTTAACGAGTGTCGCTATCTAAGGGACGATGCGTCTCCCGGCGAGTGCAGCAACACCAGCGATATAGTTTTGGTCCTTTCCATCGCTGTCCTCGCGTCTCTGTCTTTTCGTTCGCAGGCCACTGCTGCGGCTGAATCTGCCCGACTGCGACCGGGGACTGGAACCGGTATGCAATTTCGACGAGTTCAGTTCCCCTTGCTGCAAGACGCGGCCGAATGCACCTTTCGCATCAGCCGCCGCGCTTACGTGGTCTAGAAGTAGAGGAGAAAGTGGAAACAGCGAGATAGGACTGAGAGAATACACGATGAGAGACGAGGAGATCACGGGGTGATCTCCCTCTCTTTTCGGAAAAATACAAAACTCGAATATCGTCTATACAGCTTGTGTTCCATACCGTACTGGAATGCGCGTAAATCTTAAACCATACAACGAATGTAACGCGTGAAACTAAACGCTTAATTTCATGGAATCGAAAGCACGCAATTGGCATCCCCTTACTCTCTTTCTCTAAATATTCTCGCCCGCGTCTCTGCAGCACCGAGATCGCTGAACTCGCCCGAAACTATGTCGGTTTCCGTTTGTTGAGGATGACTAGCGAAAAGATGACTCTCTCTCTCTCTCTCTCTCTCTCTCTCGCTCTCACCGCAAATTGTTATCTCCGCGGACGCGTCTTTGGCGTCTGGCTATCGCTGTCGCATCGCTTCGAGCTCGACGAGCAACAATCGGCGGAAGGGAAAGATGCGCCTCTTGGCGAGGCCGGAGCCCCGGATCCTCGGGGAAGGCCCGTCGGCTGGTCTTCTCAGGCCCCGGCTGCGATCGCACGTCCCGCGCCGTCCCCGGGCGCGTCGGCGACCGCGCGATGCGGATGGGCGAGGGCAGGACTGCGGCAGCGGCGAATCGAACGTGCCGACCCTCCGAGGCAACCTGCAACAATAATCGTCCGACTCATGGCGCGCATGAAGCGATTGCGTAGATTGCATCGGACACGCTCAATTGATCTATGGACATCGCGCCGGGACACGCGTCTCTGGGCTGCTTAGTTATGGCAGGTGAAATCGTGAGCGCGCACGTGCCTGACGCGCATCGTTTTCCTACGTGCCGGTCGCGCAGATCGTTCGAGATACTTGCCCGTTACGTTGCTAAACAATGCTGATGGCGCGCTTCTTTCAAGGCGAGATCACGGCGGATTGGAAGTCGTACCTGCCTCGGAATGGAAATATCAGTGGCACTTGAAAAGGCTACGAACTATATTTTTCACAATTTCAATTAGAATTTAAATAAAAATTTACGAATGAAATGCATACGTAAGATCGTTAAAAATAATCTATTATTTCATATTAATTTCTTCACATATTTCTTTCAATACGTACGAAGAATGCTATTATTGGACAGAGAGATAAGTATTAAACTTGAATAAATTTGAATAAAATATCCAAGAGCGATTGTGAAACACGCTCTCTCTTTCCTAACTCTTTGAAAAATTGCGTGCTTACTTTCGCATGCTGACATGAATATTGCAAATGCACTTTTACACTGAGAGAAAAATATAAAGTTATTTGGGCCTCAACCGTAATTTTATAATATTTCTAACAATAAATATGATAAACTTAACTATAATATGCATCATTATGTTAACCATGATTGTCGTTAGAAAAATTATAAAATTGTGTTTGAGGCCAAAAGTATAAACTATTTTTTCTCTCAGTGTGTACGAAATTAACATTTTTACGATCACGATACTGTAATATCGTAATATCAGATTCTTGTAATGTTGATGATAAAAGCAATTTCGCCTAGCACGTCGGCGATACGAGCGCTCTCCGGCACGTACATATAAGTATATCACGTAGGCAGATCGGCAGATGTACGCCGACGATCCCTCAAGAATTCAATACGTTTCTGAATGCCAGTGTCATAAAGAGCAAGTTATTCAACGGACACCCACGCGAGCGCGAACGAGAACAAGGGGGAGACGCTCACCTCGATCAGGCTTCTTGAAGCTCGCCCTTCACTCCCGGCACGCCGTGGTGATGCCTCGAGGCGAGCTTGTTCGCCAATTCGTGCATCACGTCTCTGTATATCACGGTGTCCAAATTCTCGCCCAGCATGTAGAGAAGAAACCAATCGCCGACCTTGCTGCGACGCACTATGGTCTCCACGGCGTCCCTCCGTACCAGGCGAAACCTCATACGCAACAGGTAGACCCTCGTGCGCGGCGAAAATATTATTAGGATCTGCGGGGCAAATGGCAAAATTACATTGCAGGAAAAACAAGAGTTAACCGCATTATTACATTGATTGCTGTGGATTTTATAATCGTAAAATATAACGAAAGCGCAAATATTATTTTATTGAATTTTATTAAATTAATATTATTTTGAAGATAATGGGTGCTAGTACTTAAAAATTGAGAAATTTGTGACATGCTTAAATAAAAAGTACCGAAAACTGCGGTAGAGAAATTATATTTTTTAGATTTCAGATATATGATTTGTAAAATGTGAAATACGGAGGGTGCTTTCTCCGAGATTACTGACCCTATATAAAACCGTAAAGAAACTGAGCACGCCGAGGAAAAGGAACCAGAACCACAGAAAGACATAGATCTTCTCGTTCACGACGTTCAGAGGCAGTATACAGACGGCGTCATGTCTCTCGACCTCTCCGCTGACGCCGTACTTGTAGAAAGTGCATTTGGTCATTCGTGGAAAGACGTAAATCATTGGGTCTATTCGGTCCTCCTGGTCGGATTCGAGGAACCTGAGTACGTCGATGCCAAAGGTCAAGAAGGCGCCGTCGAAGAAGCGGTTCATCAGAAACATCTGACCTGCGACAATGTGCTCGTTGCTTTACAATTTTCCGTCATCCCCGTCTGTCTTCTTCTCGATGGAATTTCAACAATCCTCAAGAAATTATAAGAGCTATCTATAATATACACACTGATCAGTTAATCTCTTTTTAAATACTTCTATAATAATATTAAAGAAAATTGTAAAAAATTTTCTTTGATCATTAAATATAAATTAAAAATTAACAAATAAATTTTGCACACACAAATCTCAACCTCGAAAATAATATTCGTAATCGTTTTAGAATAATTTCGTATCTGAGCTTTAAAGTATTGAATCATAACTTTACATTTAATCAAATTGTATGATATGTAAATATATATATTTTATAGCTTTCGTAGTTGATTGATTCATACGTATGAAGGATTACATTTCCACATACGCTGATAATCATATCACATTGTAATTGGTACGCGATAGACATCGGATAAAATTGATGAGCTATCTCATAGCAAATCGGACAGTTGAGTTCGCAAGAGGTTGGCCAGCTGTATCGCTGCCAACTTTTACCGTGAATCATTCATTCATTCGCCGCTCATTATACGGCCTTCCTTTTTCTTATAACGCGTGTTTGTTAAAATTAACGCCGACGTGCTAATTTAGATATAGCTCGTTGAATTCCATCGTCCTTTCTATGAAAATGATTGCATTGTTTGCACGTTGTGCAATGCTTGAAAATTTATAACGTAGTTAAAATGTTTCGCATTCATGCAGAAATTTAATTTTTGTGTTAAATGCATATAATTATAAATAACTTGCACGTATTAAATATGCGGACTTAAATATGCGGAAATCAAGATTAACATAAATATGAATATTTCTTGGCGCTTTAAAAATTTGTGTAGACTGAAACAAAATCTAATTAAAAACGGACGAATCAGAAAATCTTGTAGGATTGATGAAATATTCTGGTTATCATAATAGAACTCAATACTTTATAACTTATAATAATCAGAATATTTGATCAATCCTACAAGATTTTTCTGATTCGTCCGTTTTTAGAACCAGAATTTTTTTCTGTGTAGTGTATAATTTAAACGTTAGCTAAGAACGATTCGACAAATATTTAATTATTCAATTTGTCATCGCGGCGCCTTTATTTACTTTCTTGAATTTATCAATGAAACAAAAAACGTAAAAATAGTAAAGAATACATTTTTTAAACATACATGCAACGTGCAGTAACGTAAAATAACAAGAAGTTTAAAATTCTACTTCTTAATCTCATCTATGCGGACATATGCATCTTCTGCAGCGAAAGCGAAACGCTTTTAAATACCATTCTTAAACACATAACTGGTTTATGTTTATCGATCGTAAACGGAAGATAGGCGGTGATGCTCGCTGTCTAACGGGTCTGCAAATTCCGGAATTCGCTCGTGTTATGACATCACGACGGGGACGTGCGTTGTTGATCGAGGAGCTCAAACATTGACTCGACGCGGAGCGGAGAGAAAAAAAAAGAGAGGTGGAGTGCGGGCTACTCACCGATCACATTCACCAGCGCGAGGACCTCGCACAGGTAGTACCTGTAAGCCCACCAATTGTGAAAGCGAAGATTCTCCCAGAGGTAGTCGAGCAGCATTTTCTTCTTTTGCTTCTTCTCCACCTCGGAGCAGAGCCCGATGTCGAGATCCATCATAAGGGCATGAATCTTGCCACCCTCCCAGCCCTTCCACAGCCAGCGCGGGGTATAGAAGAGGATCGCCTGCGAGCAAAGTGCCGAGTGAATAAATACCGACGAATCGGCCAATCGCTGATATATTACGGGGAGTTCTGTGGGAGGCGGATCTACTTACGTGCTAGCGCACAACCGACCGCGCGATAGCACGGGAAAGGAGTTATCATTATTGTACCTCGCGCCCGATAACTGCTGATTAAAACGTGTGCACCGCTCGCGAATAAAATCCTATTTTCTGCATTTTTGGCGTTAAATCTGTCGCTGGCCGCACCCTTCTTCCGAAAGGCGGAGAGCATGCTACAAGCTTAACTATTTTATATGGTTAGCTGTTCGCCACCGATCGGTGTTGGTGTTGTACGAAATTGCATGCTGGCCGTTACTCATAATGTAATTGCGCTGTAACGAATTAACGGCAAATTTTAATTTATAGTTAATAGTTAACTAACTTATCAGTATATTTCACTGGATTTTTAACAGCCTAACATTATTCTTGTTTTCGGTTATAAATTAAGATTTAACACTTAACGATTACATTTAACATAGATTACACAATATACATAATGACACAAGATCCAAGTCGAGTTCAGTCAAGTTCTCTCTCTCTCTCTCTCTCTCTCTCTCTCTCTCTCTCTCGCAATATTTTATTAATTTCCTGTAATATTTTTCGATAATATCTTAGAATACATGGCAGATTAATAGTCACGCTTGGAGGGGTAATCCGAGCTAATTGAATCGAGGCAATCTTATCTCACATTAGAATTTCCGAAGCGATGTCAATGCACTTATCGAGACCACGATGTGGGAGTAAACCCTTTCTCACGGTATATAAAGCTTTCTGGCTTATCGCCAGGGGCCTCGGGTCGTGCTTGCCGTAGTACGCGATCGAATATAGATACGTACGCTCGTCGCGCGTTACCCCCTTACGACGTGTTGGCGAGCGTTCAGAAAATTCGAGCTAAATTGCAATTTACGGAAAGCTCGGATGATTGTTAATGAAAGTACGTGCTTAAGACGTGCGTCGGGACTTTAATGGGTTTCCCAAAATGTACTCTTTATCCGAGGAGCCACATTGTTTCCGAGAAGTGCAGAAACAACTTATTATTTTGGCTTGGAGACAAATGACGGTGCAAAGTGACGGTAAAATCTTATTGCGGAGAATATTAAGCGTACTTTTCACAATAACAATCACGTAATGTTACGCAAATTCTATGTTCGATAGAAAATCTGTAAAAGTACAATTCAATTAATTTTCCGAAGTAAAATATAAACGACATTTACAGAGGTTTTTTTGACAATTTTTAAAATATTAAACTTAAAAAAAATACTTTAATAATTAATCCCTATATTAGAATCTACATGTATAAAAGTTACGGCAACAAGTGACAGTAATTAAATAAAGAGAAATACTATTTTCGATCCTGAGAAATACTATTTTTGGTCTGGATCTTGGTAGCCTAATAATAATCTTGTGTGCATTTTGTAAACTTTTTTCCAACTCAGTAAACTGCGCGTCGTTTATTTGTCAGTCTTAAAACACAGCTCTTATTGGAACAATAAATTCACATACTTAAATCGATAATCGGCTTAACTTTTGATAAACATCACAGTAAAGTCCCTGTAAAAAGAGGGTAATAAATTAAACTTATCTCTTGTAAATTTTTGTAAAAAAAAAAATTATATGGATTACGTAAAAATATAATGAATGTTATATAATCCGTTTAATGGCCTTAGGGTACATGGTTTACATATCGGCGACAGGATTCTTCAGAATGGGTGGTCTGACCTCGCTCTTGACGAGATTACGAAGAAACGTAAAATAAACGCACATGTCAGACCGATTGTACGATTCGCAGCTTTTAGCATTATCGCGGGAGAATGCCTGTGTTGTAAAGAGAAAAGGAAAATGCCTGACCGAAAATAGATCTGTGCGCCTCTCTTCTTCTCTCTTTCCTTGCCAACCAGGATCCAACTGCGACCACATTTGCTGCCCTGCTGGAAGGACATTTATATCTCCCTCTCAATGTTTAAACTTGTAGATTTGCATAAATTCCTTTAGATATGCAAATAGGCTCAAACACATCGATGATCACGCTGTTTACGCTTTATACAATAATACAAAATAAAATAAAGTCATAATTAAGTCTACACACTCCGCAGACCTTTAAATCATACAATATTCATATATTAAACAAGAAAAACCAGTAAATTAAATCTGAACTTGAGAGCGTATTCTATAACATATATCTTTGTGTTTTTAATGGAACTGGTCTTGCAGAGGCACGAAAGGATTGTTATAGGGATATCTTTCCTCTACAACGGAAGTCTAGCAACTGTAATTCAGAATTACATGTGTAATAAGGCAAAACTGAACGAATTTATGAAGTAAGTTGTAGTGGAACTGGTTATTTGTATACATAAAATTGTATGAATAATATTTGAAAAGAAGAAATCGTGTTCATATTTCGCCACAATTCCTGGCCAACGTGTAGCATCTATGTGTCACGTTAGCCCCGAATAAATTTAGCTAAAACGAGGCGAAAGAGCTTGAAGCATTCGAGAAAAGAGAGACGAAGAAGGAAGAAGAGCGAACAAAGGAGTGCACTTCTTGCTACTTTTAACACACATAAAATAAGAATAACAAAATGTAACTAGCTTGGAAACTATTAAATATAAATATCTTTATGTATGTAATCAACTTTACCAAAAAATATAATTTATACTAAAATATATAAACTCTTAGGAGAAATCATTTTAAATTTGACAAAATCATATTTTTATTAAAATGCATTATTTTAATTATTTATTTTAGCTATTACCAAAAATTACTTATTCAGACAAAACTACGGAAAACATTTCTCTTTACGCATTTATTTTGTAGCTTATCGTCTTGTAAATAAGAATTTTTCAATGTTATTAGTTTGGGGAGATGTAAAATCCTTACAAGACTACGCTCTACGTTTTCAATTTTATTAAACGTTAATCATGTTAGAGGTGTGTTTCGTCAATTTATTAGCGATATACGACGTTATAGATGTTTTGTGTCAAACATTGTCTAGAAAACACATTCAGATACGCAGCAATCAATTGCAAAATAAAAGGCGGATGCGCGATTAATCAAAGAGCGAGAGAGTTGTAGGAACATCGGACGTATAAATAGAGGATAGTGACTCGAGAAAAAGAACGATATTGTACGTGCGCGAAGACGAGTAACGCTTGAGGTATGGAAGGCGGAGGTACGATCAAAGATAGCATCGAAGGTACATATGCATTTTAAAGGCAGAACTATCTGTAACCTGTATTTATGTATTGACGTTATGAACAAGGATTATCAATCATGGATAAACGAATACACGCATTTGCCGATCGTATACTGCTCATCGATACTGATTCGTCCCTACACTTTTTGAACTATCTTAATTTAGAACATTCGATCGCTTTCGCGCGTGCTTCGCTATTTAAATAACTTTCCGCTTTTTCATGTAAAATTTAAGGCACCCGAAGATATTTAATAATTTAAATATTAATCGATTTAAATGTTAATCGATCGTCCAACGGATCGCAGTTCGTAAGAATAATATTTCACGCACAAGGATAAATGAAAAATAATATTTATTACGAAAATGTCCAATGTTCTTTAATTCATTCGTTGACTGTAAACATTTAAATACTACAGGAGGAGAGTATAATTACAAAATAAAATCTACAACAAAAGATAAAGAAAGAGAGAGGACGGTACGATGAAAGATCGCAAGATGGTATGATAAAGATGCGAAAGACGAGAGAAGAGGCCGCTTCTTACTTGCAGTAGCAAGAGGAAGATAACCCACTGATAGTATTTGTGCTGCTTGACCAGCGGATGAGGTGCATGGCCGTGGCCCCCTTCGCCCTTGGTGTTTGACACCCCAGGGTAAGGCACGGCCTGACCGATGCTCATGTTGAACGCGCGTACCATGCTGTACGTGGTGTGAAGCCAGCAGAAGGTCTCCAGCACGGCCTTGTCCACGGCCGTGGTGGCTT
This sequence comes from Tetramorium simillimum, assembly GCA_011636635.1. Taxonomy (NCBI): domain Eukaryota; kingdom Metazoa; phylum Arthropoda; class Insecta; order Hymenoptera; family Formicidae; genus Tetramorium; species Tetramorium simillimum. Next base: position 24,136 of record VBVQ01001516.1, read on the forward strand.
CGCAGTGTATCGGCGAGCCGGAGATACTTTTACAGGCGAGGGTGAGGCAGCCGGCCAGCAGCACCGCCACCGTGGCGCGGTAGTGCAACCGAAATATCATCGAGTCCTCGGCGATCCTGTGCACCTTGAAGAGCGATCGAATCGAGCCGAACAAATCGATCATTTTGAGCATCAGCGGCATGTTAAGCAGACGGAGATCGGGGAGTGACTTTGCTCAAGTCGCCCTGGCAATCCCTCTCGCGACGCCCCCGTCCTCTTCGTCGTTTTCTCTCACCAGCGGGCTGACTCTATTTTTGCACAGAGCAGTCTCGATCCTACTGGAAGTCCTTTGAACCAACTGCACGGCCAGCACGGTGTTACATCGCTTCTAGTGTTTCCTTCCTCGTGTCAATATTTCGGGGTAGCGGTATCGAGTAAAAGTATAATTTTTACATCTTCCTTTTACACTTTCCTCGTCGATGGAAATTCTAATTTTGTTTGTAAATTGATTTCTCAGATCCAAACTTTGGTTTTATCGTTAAAGAAGCAGGATCAGCCATTATTACTTCAATTAAAACATCGAAAATAAAGGAATAAATCGTTGTGAGAGCACAATTACAACTGTAAAGTGGACCACCCGCGTAGTTCTCTTCATGCTTCTCTACGAGTCATGGATTGGATGGACTAAGGCGGAGGGTATACTGTATGCATTTTGTGGGCATACAAACCGTTGTAAAAATCACATGGTACTGTTTACTTTCCTGGCTTCCCTTTGATTTGCTTTACTCCCTTCATGTATTCTTCTCACTTCAGTCCTCTCTTATTTTTTGTCTTCTACATATTTAGGTATGTTAGCTCTCTCTTTGATTTTTAACACTGATTTTTCCTTTATATGCGGAACATGTCGATTTCTTCTCTTCTTTGTAGTTGTATCAATGAGAAGAATTGATACAGTTCGCTAAAGAAAAAATTCTTACACTTTTTATCCTTAAAAATGCCTCAAAGAATTACTAGGTTGTTACTTTATAAACACCAGATCATGAAAACGACACACGCAGAAACACCATTTAATTATTCTTCATTTAACTTCATTTAACAATTTTTAATAGAAAATTATGTTTATGTTTCTCGCACATCCAATTCCAGTTTGTACACTTTCTTTCTGATTTTTATCACTGCTGCAGTTGATGCATAATTCCATCCGCTTTGTTTTGCGGTAGAATTTAATTTAAACCCAAAGTTTCGAACGGAGAATTGCGAAGGAGAAATTAAAGACGATAAATGGAGTTGGAAAAGAAACACGCACGTGAGTCTCGGATACGAGCTGTCAGAAGACTGACCGGACTTGAGAGGCATCCCTTGACCTCGATACTAAACACATAACTTATATTATCTTGCAAGCGTCTGGGTCAGCATGATCAGCCTGATGAGCTGAAGGCTGATCGACGAAACATCAAAGTGTATTATCCGCAATCTGATATAATGTCGCGCTGTTTAACACGGTGCACAAATAGTTTCCGAAACTACTTGACTTTTCAACGTACAAGCAATAAATAGCTTTCCATTCTGTCGTTTTATTGCGAAATTTGGAGCGACCCCAGTGGGGTTTAATAATATAACGAGATTCGGCGCATCCGAAATCATCTATGACAGAATTATGAATGTTAACGGAGCTCAGTAACGTCATCGCGTGTAATATATATTACACCGATGACGTTCCTGAAGGCTTTTCAAAATTAAGACGGAAGAAAATCTTGATGCATAGGCACATTGATTGACGTTACATCGAGACGCGTAAACATTTATAATGCGAGATATTTAGACCGTTGGCTTTACGTGCGCGTATAATTGAATTCACGCGATAACATATCAGGGGAGAGATCTATTTTCGTCCGAGGCCGAGAAAAGAAGTATAGACGAGTGAAATAATTAGTGGCCGTGAGATGCGATTTGTTTCCTAAAATCCTTTTATCTTTCCTCGTTAGTCTCGTTACGTTACGTGACGCGACAGTTACATTATCGCGGGAGCAACGAGATTCCTCATTAAGCTCATTGCTCCAATTGCATCGCGGGGGGAATGGAAAGTACAAAACGATTCGACGATCCCCGTCATCGAAAATACGCTTAATCGACCGTGTTACGAGTGCGCCGCGCACATATTCCAGGCAACGAGATTAAGCGGGGCATTACCGCGTGTAGGAGAACATTTCAGCGGACCAAAATGGACACGATTTAGAATGGACCGTATTAATCGTCACTACCTTGACCTCCTCCCCTCGCCGGCACCGGGGAGAACAGGGAGCGACAAAAAGACGAGGAAATCCAGATAAGATATTCGTGCTCTAAGAACCTGGGATTGATCTACCGGTGTGCTCATTAAGCCATCCTTTTCATCGGCTTTTTCAGCCGCGAGATTTCGAGTAATCCTGCAGTCGTTAACGCGATTATTCAATCAGGGGGAAACTGAAAAGAACATTAATCCTTTCGTCCCTACCGCTTCTCATCAGAAAGATATAATCTTTTTTTCCCCCGTGTAATTAATCTCTTCTGATAGTTTTAATACTTTCTTGCAATTTACAAAAACTTTTGTAACGAGTAACGATCAGTTATGGAAGAATTGAAATAACTCGGTTTACGTGCGCATTACGCGATGTAAACGATTAAAAGGGCGGACGGAATACACGCACAGGCAGGATAGAAATCATTGTTCGGTAAGCGGCGAAATTAGCTCAACGATAATTATAGAAATGCGTAAGGAGATCTATCGACGAAAGGGAATACATCAGTAAAAAAGCGGCGACTACTCGCTTGTAAACTGTACAGTTTGCTTTGAGACGCCGGGTGAAAAAACACACGGCGAAGGGAGACGAGGAAATAGAAAGAGAACCTTCGTAGAGGGATAGGCTGTCGTCGACTGAGTTTATTTTGAGACATCAATGCGAGTAGCATGAAAGAAACGCGCGAGAGCACAAGGAAAATACTACGGATCGCTATTTCAGGTGTTCGCGCCGCGCCATTAACCCGTTTCACCCAAACTTCCTATAACGATCTTTTCATTTCTTTCGTGCTCGCTGAAATAATCAGACAGGCGACAGCAAGTGTTTGACACTTGATTTCACATTAAAATACGTTTTTTTCATTTTTTTGACGATATCGCATTATCGTGCCATACGGCAACACTTTTATTTCTTCTGAATAATTTGCATATCACTATCGCGCCAAAAACGCCATTTATATATTAAAATTAAAATGACTTTAATCAAGTGTGAATCAAATTCCAATTTAATATATGTAATTAACGGGCTACAGAGTCTAATAAGAAAGAGCAAATAATTTTCTTAATTTAACGCATATATGATCTCTAATATAAAAGGTACGATTATACACTGAGAGAAAAAAATATTTTAGTAATTACAATATCACTATAATTTATAGTTATTTTTGGACCCAATCACATTATTCAAACAATATAAATTATGATCAATTCAATATTTTATTAAAATCCTTATAATAAAGTCCTTATAATCCTAATTTGATCCATGCAACTTATAATGAGATTTTAAGTTGTACTATAAAATAATGCAATAGTAACTACAATTGGCATAACTATGAGCATATAATTATTATTATCAATATTATAGTCATAACTACTATAAAAATAATATTCTTGACTATAATTATTTTACTATGTAATTACAGTATATCATCTCGTTTTAGTTAATAACAATTATATTATAAGTTGCATGGATCAAATTATGATTACTTTGATGAGGACTTTAATAAAATGTTAAACCAATCATAATTTATATTGTTTGAATAACTATTAAAATCTGGTTGAATCCAAAAATAATTATAAATTATAGTGATGTTATAGTTTCTGCTACTATTTTTTCTCTCAGTGTATGAAATAAAGATAAAGATAAAAATTTGAAATGTATAAAATTATAAATATGTGTGATAAATTAAACTTATTTATATTTTCAAGTTTCGTAAATTATATAATTTATAACGTACGGCATTGTGTAATGTGTGACGCCAATTATGCAACCGTGGCGCGGTTTAACTTTTTGGGGCCGAAAAGACGAAGCAGCGCGATCATCCGACCATCTTTCGATCGTAATCGTCTTTGATCGAACGCACGAGGCGACCGCACGAGCAACCCTCAACGACTCAGTTTAGTGCATTGTTATACTTAAGGTTTCTTTCTTGGCAATGGACTAGATGGTAAGCCTTCAGCGAGCGACGTGCAGGTCGCCCGAGCGAAAGGATTGATGGATGGAGTAACGCGCTTACGAGTGCAGCGCTAAAAGCACCGGTACGTTTTATGGCCCCGTACGCAAACCGCACATTCGACGCTAAACGCGGGCGCTTGATGTTTCACTTGTCTAATAGACGGGTGCGCGCTCGCGAAAGGCGGTGAGTTAGGATCGGACTATTACATTCGGCGTTAAATAGACGCATATAAATTTTGATGGGATTTTCGAAATTACGAATATACGTTTGCGTAGCGGCGGCCGGCTTTTGCGTACGGTCGATGTTTCGATATCCGCACTTGCAAAAACAGCCACGACATATATCACGTTAGTCACACACTCGGCAGTCGGCAGCTTGTTATTATTATTCGGCCATCACAAAGCTTTACTTGTTAAAGTTATTATTCTGCCATCCAAAATTTTCCTCGTTAACATCACATGCGTTTACACACCATTTATACGTATATGTATTAATCCATCTTCTTTTCTATTTACGTTCTCAGGTCCGAATTCATAGTAGTTTCTCAAATCTTAAGACTTAAGAATTTCTTAAATCTTAAATCGTCTTTTCAAACTGTATACGTGCAAAAAAATAACTCAATAATATTAGCTAAATGTCATTAACTAGTTGAGAGTTTGCTGTTATTGCTAAAAATTAGCTGTTAAAAAAACACATTTGCTATGAAATACAATTTTATTTGCTGAAATTAAAAATGTTCTATATAAATAGCTAAAAAAGTAGCAGCTATTCCTCATTATCTTACGTGAAACTGAACATTCAATTCGATTTAGTTACTATTGCGAAGAGAAATTAGCGTAATGGATTTATTTAAACGTTATTCGGGATTCTAGCAACGAATATTTTTTGCTGTAGCATCAAAATTTTAACAACTAAAAAATTGAGCTTTGGCAGTGACAACATTAGCTGTCTCTATTTTAATGAAACATCTTAACTGCCACAGCTATATTTTAGCTTCCTCGGCTAATCATTTTTTTGCACTTAAAAATTTTTTAAATCTTAATCGTCTTTTTAAATTGTAAAGCTGATCTTGGCTGCTTTATAATTTATAATTTAAAAAATGGAAGGTAGCACACGAGAAAGACGAAAAATAATCTTCAATGTGTAAATTAAAAATGTAAGTAATTAAATGTACTTAAGTAAAATGTACTTAATTAAAGCTTATTTTTCGTCTTTCTCGCGCGTTTCCTTCCTTTTTTTGAACCATAGAATATAAAGCAGCCAAGATCAGCTACAATTTAAAAAAGACGATTAAAGTTTAAGAAATTCTTAAGTCTTAAGATTTAAGAAACGACTATGAATTCGGACCTCAGATTTCTGTTAAGTTAAATCGAATCGGGATATTTAAATTCTTCGCGCATTAATTAACGATAAAATTCGCCAAGTGCAAGAAGCGGTCAATAATGCTGAACGGCGTAAAAAAAAAAACGGCGTATATCAATGGCCGATTGATTACCTGCAAGAAGAGCATGAAACAAACCCATTGATAGTATCGGTACTCCTTTCGCTCGCTTTCGGGATACGATTTGGAATTGTCGACGCCGAGGAAGGGCACTTCCAGGCCCTCTCTCTTTCGGTACGCCGCGGTTATCGTGTACGTGCTGTGTATCCAGCAGTAAGTGTTCAGGACGTCCTCGGGCAGGTCCTTGCTGTGTATGCAGTCGATGGGATTGCCGACGTACTGGCGGGTCGTGACGATCAGGGAGAACGCTATCAGCAGGATCACAGTCAGGCTGTAATGCAGGCGGAAGACGGCGCTGTCGATGTGGATGTGCGAGATTTTTATGAGACTCTTCAGACCGCGAAATATGTCCAGCATCTTGGGTCCACCAGAACGATACCAGAGGTAAGAGAGATCAGAGGTTGCGCCGGGCCACGGCGATTCCCCAGGATAACGTCCCTCCACGTTGCTCCAGCGTTCGTTTTCTACATCTTCCGTTCCCGATTTCGAGACCGCTTTTCAGTCACCGCGTCGGAGTTTCGCTTTTCGTCCACTTTTTCACTTCCGCGCGCGGCACGAGTCTACAATCACTCGAAGCGAGAGTCTCGAAACGAACGCGCATGGATCTTACTAAAAAGATTAACTGTACATTTTCCCATTTAGTTCGTGTTTCCCTTCCGTGGCTTCCCGAAAAGAGATCTGTTTCACTTTATCACTTCGTTCTTTTCGATCATTGTCTCCGCGGCCCCCGTTTGCAAGAAAATGTCTTCCTCTGATCGCCAAAAAATATATATACTGTATATTTTATTTGCATCGCATTTTAATCATTCTCTGGCATTTTTGACAGATTTATGTGTTATCTTTGGTCGATCCTTTGGTCGATCGAAAACTAAAATATTATCCTTTTACGACTTATGCATTACTTTAAATCTTATGCTTACTGCTATAAATACTGTCTTCTTAAGTAGACTATTATCTTTGGCATTGAAATCTTCTGAACAACGTTGGCCAGTCTCACATTTCTCCCCGCAGAGAAATGTGGTGCAATCCTCTGAAAGAGTGCGGTCTGAATTCTTCTTCTCTCTTCGCATTTACTCCGCCTTATTCGACGAATGCGCGTTTTCTCCGAAAAAGTTCGCCGCACGGACGACAATCTCTCGATCGCCGAATCGCGTTGCGATCGACGCTGACGGGCGTTTTCGAATAATCCGCCGTTCCTACGACAACAGTCCTCCCGCGCATTCTTCTCGTATTCTTATTCACGTTCGTATCGTAGTTTCTAATCTTGGCTGTTCGAATACACAAATATTCGTGTGACACCGTCGGCCTCGGTGACACGCGCAGATTCGTCGATCTCGCGCATCTCCGCGAGTTTTCGATTCGAAGAGTAGGCCGGCGAGACGCGAGCTCCTAAAATACCTTATCTCACGTTCTCCCTCGGGTATTCTAAAAAGGAGAGTTTTCGTTCAAATTCTCACTCTTCTACGGTTCTGCGTGCTGTCATTTGCGCGACTAAATTACTAATGGTGCGTTCGGGGTAGACACTTATTAGCGCTATCAGCAACAGTCTACCCTTGTTCTATTTTCAATGTGCAATTAAGGTAGACTGATGTTGATAGCGCTAATAGCGTTTTCCCGAACGCACCCGAAGCGATCGCAACTGTACGGGAATACGCGCTTTGAAAATGTTTACACGAGTCGAGTCCTTCGTTTACCAAAATTTGTACTGCGATATTTTCGGAAAGTGTTCGTTAAATGCGAAAAATTTTTATGACGCATTCCCCCCCCCCCCCTTCTCGCGGTTTCGTCTCTCATCTTACTTTTAATGCCGCTATTAAGTCACCATAAATTCCTCGTCATTTCTTTCCATTTTTTTTGAAACTGTCGAGAAAAGGGAACGGATATGATTTGTCTTATCAAAAGTCCGACGCTGTCATCGTCCGATTCGGAAACATCATAAAACGATGAGAGAGCGGATACTGACGCGTCCCGGAAAATTTCGGAGAAAGCGCACGAAAATATCTGCTCGCGGACTCATCGTGTTGCAATGTCTTCTGCCCGAGAACCTAATTAAGTTGATATAAATTGCAAAAGAGAAAGCTTCTACATTATAAGGAAAGACTCTTACTGATGTTTATTGTTAAATTGTCTTTCTTGCAAAATCTATTTTAAAAAATTATATTAAAAATTATATCCTGCTTTCTGTATACGTTTTTGACCACAATGCATGTTAAATAATACAATTAATTAATTATTATAAACAAAAAGTACGTTATTAAAGGGAAGGAACTGAGAATTAAGAAAAGATTCTTGCTGATATTTATTGTTAAATCCTTTTTCTTGTAAAAATTATTAAAATCAATGTAATTACTTCTGACTTGTATAACTTTAAATAAAATAATAATACAATAAAACTAATTATTAAAAAGTGCATATGTTATAAAAAGGAAGAACATCTCAGTGTTAACGAAATTAGATTCTTGATAACATTTATTATTAAATTCTATCTTTTGTAAAAATTGTTAAAACATATAATGTTCCTGACTTTTGTGCACGTTTCCGAACGCAGCAAATATTTATTGTTCTTAGAAACAGATATCTCGAAATTGACCCGTCAAAAAAGATCGATTCATCTTTCGTTTCATGCTCTGTAGAAAACGATTCAATTTAGATCACGTAAGGAAAAGATCCGATTACGCGTTCACCGTAAAAGCCGGATTAATTCTGCCCGACGAATTCACGAACAAATTCTCGTACGTCCGAAGATGGGTTCGCGTTATTTTCAATTTGTTTCCGAGCGATTTCAAGATCAAGTATGAGCCGGTCACCGAATATTTTCGAGATAAAGTATCGCCAATACGAAATGATATTTGCTCATGAATTTGCGAAATTATCGCGTTGCGCTCTCTCGCGACGACTCTATACTCGGAAACTCCGGGCTTTAAATTCGCGAAATTTAAGCAATTCCCCCGACGAAGAAATACTGTTATGTGCGCTCGACAGCGGCGACGGTTCTTTGTCGATGTTACGAAAGTATAAGGGTTTTCTTCGACTCGGCGAAGTTGTGTTGTTGGGTCTGTGCCAAGATAGGATGCGCTCGCCGTAACCATTTTAGAGTTGAAACGTTTTTGGGAAAATAAAACATTTTACACTTGTTTCCGCGCTTGCTTGCGCGAACGGTCCGTCGATGTTTTAACGGGGCGAACCCGTGGAAATGGAAATAAGAGAAATGTTAAAACGTGCCAAAATTATCGAACGTTTCGACACGGTCCGCGTTGGACATTGACGGAAATTCTCCTCTTTTTTTCTTCCAGGCTAAATGTATTTAAAATTCCGAATAACCCCCGGTGGTTCTTCTCCCGTGTCATCGACAGCGCTACATAAATCTCTCCGAGAAAAGTCTACGGAAATTAAGATAAGCCCCACCTGCCTATTAATACCCGCAAAAATTTCTAAGTGTAAAACCCCACGACGTATATCTAATAAGCCGTTCGTATCGCGATTCCCTCGTGATACGCGTGCAGGCTCTCGTTAATCAATTTAGGTGCGTTATAATTTATCCGTAATCTTATAATTTGCATATATAATTATCTCCATATTTTCAGTTAGCGATTCCAGATAGACGAACGTAAGAACCAATATCAATTTATGCAACTCTCCGTCTTGCCAATTAGCCACCAATTTCCCGCTAATCTCCGCGCGCACGGCGATGGTTAAACGCAGATAAAGTTAATTCTTGAATATTAGCGTCGCTCCCTCGCCCCTCCCCCCTCC
>VBVQ01001517.1:9519-33547 GCA_011636635.1 Tetramorium simillimum
GTAGGAATGCATAATTATCAAGAAATTTTTTAATTTATAAGCTCAATCAGGAAAAGATTGAACAACTGAAAAAATATAAAAAAAAAACGAAAAAAAAAAAAAAAAAAAAGTTTATATCAAAATCATTAACGTCGTTTATATAAAAATCATTAACGTAACAAACAAGTATTGATGATCAAGATCACAAACAGCCGTGCAACTTGGTGCATTTTCGTGCTGCGGAATTAGTCAGGTGCCACACCTAAATTCAATTCGATTTAACGAGAGATAAGTGACAGACGGCGGCGATTATAGAAAGTTGCGTGCATAATTGCGTCGAAGTCGCGGCATCTGGACGGAAAAATATGAGCGGCAAGTTTTTATCAGCGTAATAGTGCCACGCGATTCGCGTAACGCGACGATGACAGAGTAGATCTCTCGTGCCAGTCCAATGACCGAAACATGTCAAGGAAACTATCCGATCGCCGGTGCGTGTGCATGCTCGTAAAACTAACCGGTTAAAAAATAAATCATCGCGGAAGATAGGATGAGCCACGAGACGGCGCAGAGACGAAGAAGCCCGCAATGATTCACGATTCGTGCGCCTCGTCTCTTTTTCCAAGCCGGTGCCGACTTTTCGAGAACGGTACGGAGAGAGATCTTCGCGGTTGTCCCTCGTCCCGAGGAGATCTCGCTGTCAAACTGCCAGAAGCCGATTTTCGACGCCCGGCTCTATTTATAAATGTCGTACAGACAAACACACCTTCGTAGAACGTTACTTGGCAAACGCCGATTGTCATCGTTCGAACAATGTAACGCGCCGTCGACAATTAAATTTTACAATTTAATCCGTGCTCCTTAATTGTCGAGCCTTGTATAACAAATAGCAGAAGCTACGCCACGTAAAAGCCTCGCCTATCTCCACGCGCCGAAATTTATCGCGTATACTAGTTAGCATTATAAGAGCAGATAAGTGCATCGTTACAATGATGCTCGCGCAGATAACGTTGAGATAAGTAATTCCGCATGGAAACGACTTGCACAGTCTCGGCAAACACTTGAAAGTTTAGGGAAACGTTCGTAAATTCTATGTACAACTCTACTTTTCGAAAAATTTGTGAAGTAACAATTTTAACAATAATAAGTACATATTAAGTACTTTTGCATGTATTATATATTTTATGAAACGTGATATGTCGAAACTTTGTCGTGCAAACTCTTTTTTTTTGTATGTTATTTAACGTCCTAAAGCCCGCATACAGGCACAAAGTACTCCTGCTATATTCCTCTTTTATATTACCTCTAAACTAGCGTGTACCAGGGTTTGTACGGTGAGTATCTGTTTATGTATGTCTGCAGTGTAGTGAGCTCAGATCCGTGTAATAAAATAATCGCAAAAATCCCTAAGACTCTCATAAAGAAGAACCACGATGTATGGGAAGATGAAATCGTCATTTATTTATTTCTTGGATTGCTCTTCGATATATTTCTTTTAAATTATTGTAAATTTATTGGCATTGTGACAAATTATTGTGAATTTGTGTACTCGAAACACAATTAATTTTATTTAAAAAACCTAGTCTATTTAATTAATAGTAATTCAATATAAATTCACAGTTAATTCAATTAATAATAATTAAAAAACCTAATCTATTTGATTAATAAACGACAAAATATTTCACGACTCTCGCTAAGATTTTCTCTTCGATTTGGTGATGCATATTCACACTTCGTGTTAAAGATCTACGAGCTTTGACGACGAAGATGTCGTAGGTAGAACGATAAGAAGGAAAAATAAATACAACGGCAAGTTAGATAACCCGTGCGACCCTCTTAGCGTCAACGAAATGGACTCCATAAGAATTTCGTAAGCAAAAGAGGGAAAGAGATGACATTTCTCGAGAAATATCGTTTTCTTTTTTTAGTGAATGAGCGATTCATTCTTAGATAGAGATTATACAGGATGGTCCATTTTAATCTTAACAGTCAAATATTTGTTTAATACTGGAAATCACAAGATTTTAGAAAAAAATGTTTAGATAAAAGTTATATGGCTTGAAGGGGAACAAATAATGTTATAATTAATTTTTGAAAAATTCGATTTTTTACATAACTTTTTTATGTAACGATTTTTTAAGTAACGACTTTTTACATAAGATTACATAAAAATATCGCCATTTTTCTAATGGAATTATGATTTTTTTACATAACAATTCCTCTAGTTAGTCATGCATATAAAAGCATTAAAGCAGAATTGTCGAAAATTCAATAGTTTATGAGATATTTTATACTTTACTCTGGCATATTTTGATATATTTAATATAAAATATCTCGTTAATGATTTTAATAACTATGCTTTAATATTTTTGTGCACAGAATAATGAAATAAATCAATTGATATAAAGAAAACATAGTTTTCAAAAAAATTATGCAATTTGCAATAAGTAAAAAAAATCATATAATTCCATTTAAAAAAATGATAATGCTCTTCATGTGAACTTGAAAAATCCAACTTTTCCAAAATTAATATGACTTTAATTATTATGAATTATTTAAAACTTTTTTTAGAATCCTGCAATTTCCAGATATTTTTACCTGTTAATATTAAAATAAATCATCCTGCATATCTAGATGTCTTGCTTCAAGAAAATAAGAGGCTACCGATATTTTAGAATATGTCAAACTCAGTTCTCTTTTTTCTGAGGCAAGGCATCTTTAGGTACATAAGCTCTATGGGGTGACTCAATAAAATTCCTTAATTGATTCAGATATCTTCGATATCTGCGCATTATTTATTACAGAAATTACTTATTTCCGCCTTTTTCTCGAGGAGTCGGCGAAAAAAAATTGATCGAATACAATTAGAGGAAGAATGAAGAACAAGGAATCGCGAATATACCTCTTGACGCCGGTAAATTCCGGGATCTAAATTTAATGACGTACGACAAATACACGCACACACATATGTACGCACGAGAGAAAGAGAAACAGAAGGAAAGGAGAGAAAAGGCGAGAACTCGAGGCGCAAGCGCGAGATGTGTGCCGGGGACTAGAATACGCGTTCTATCTCGTAATAAGTGCTCCACATGACGAAGCCGGAAAGACGCCTCGCTCTAGTGTCGCGCCGCGCGACTGAGTGCCGGTATTTTTAATATCGTTCCTATGTTTAGGCCGGCGAATGGGACATCAGTCGTCGTCGTCTTCAACGCAAACGGCGCGAGACAGGAAACGTCAGGTGTCAGTGACTACTCTCTCTCTCTTTCTCTTGCATGACCCAAACAAACGTCATCCAGCGTTCTGATTTCACACATTTCTTTCAGAAGATCTATCTTCTTTTTTCGCAACTCTGGGAATCCATCTCCTTTTGCCTATTAGGCAAAAGGATCAGAGATTCCCCGTTGCGTTGAAACAGCCAATATTCTTTGGCTTGCACGACTGTAGGACGTTGCATGTAGATCAACGACAGAACGATTTTAGCCATGGGCTTTTAACCATCGACATAGAGCATATGGACTATGCCATCCATATCTAAATAGTATCAAATGTCAGTAAATGAGAGAGAGAAAGAGAGAGAGAGAGAGGAGAGAGAAAAAGAGAGAGAGTGTGTGTGTGTAAAGTTGACCAATCTTTCTTTCAAAGATTGTGATTACGTTAAATAGAAAGTGACAGAGACCGGCCTTCGCATCCTATCTCACTCATTCTTGTCAATCACTTTTATACACAGATGTCGATGCTTTTAACCGCACGATCGGACACTTTAACCTGTATCGGCTGAAGTTGGAGCTGGTCCGAGGATAAATACGATTCGGAAAACTTAGGAATTATTATATGTCTATAACTTTTCGGAACATTGTCTTAGTTTTCAATTTTCGGGATTACAATTTTTCAGGACTTTGCACGTCCACTCTCGAAATTGATTTAATTTAGTCGTAGCGACTCGATACGTTGAAGACAGCGAAGGCCTAGACACGCGCATCGTTCATAAAACCTCGTTAATCGACCGGCTATGCGGAAGCGAAACTTATCTTAACAGTTTTAGACCGGTTCCCGAGACCTGCAGTTCCACGCGTTCTGGAATTCCCGTAAATACAATTTGCAAAAAAAAAGACGGAATATACATAAATAACTCTCAATAATTATTTTTGCCTTCCTGCCCTTCGATTTGCTTGAATATCTCTGAATTTATGGTAAATATTGAGTGTGTGAATGTGTCCAGATAGCCGAAGCGAGTGTGCAGCATATGAGGTTGAGAGTAGAAGTCTTGAAATAAACACGCGCGTACTATAAAATGGAGCACTTTATTGTATTTCGATGTTTGCGAATGTTTGTTCGACCAGAAAGTTAGGAAACGGCCGCGAAGAACTATGTACGTGCTCACAGCGCGGAATGCATGACTCGACTGCATCGGAGTAATATACGCGATGATTGCTTAGATTAATCCCGGCGTATTATTTTATAACGTTTTAAATGTATTTTGTACTTTACAACGTTTTAAATATATTTGAAGGAATACATTCCTGGGATTCCAAGTTCCACAGGTATAGGATTTTTCTTGTTATAAACTTGCAATATTCGTACACACACTGTTTTCCTCTAATATTTCGCATTGTAACTCTGCACTTTAATCTGTTCATTTATTTATTATTTGCATACACTGGAGGAATTGAACGTTATGATCGTTTATTTACTAATATTAATAATTAATATTATCTATATATTTTTTATGTATAAATAATTCTATATAATAGATATTGTAGATGAAATATCAGCGTACGGCAGTATAACAGAAAGATTTTTCTATTGACAATGAGTCTGAATACTAGAGTGACTCAACATCTAAAGTGTACTGCATTCCTCCTTTCAAATAACAAAACATTATTTACTTTTGCTTAGCTCAAGAAATTGTTTCAAATTTGATCCTTTAATACTTAACCGTGTATTATCTCTGTTATTTAAAACACATTGGAAATATATTCGAATAGAACGAGACTCCAACTCTAACTGGTATTAAATGTGCAATTTAACAAAACTACAGAGACACTTAACATTATGAAGTCATGATAAATGACGATTCTCGATGTAATTTCCGCCCCGATATTAATCGGAAATTGATACAATATTTAAAAAAGTTTTCTCTTTAAAGCTTTCAATTGACTGTAAGAAATGTACGAATGTATTGAGCTATAATGATAGATAAACGTCATAAACATGTAAAGTCGTATGTAAACGATTCCAAACATTTGAATTTACCCTCAATTGGACGAAGAGGAATGTAGTATACTTTAGATGCGTGTCGAGTGCAGCATTCAGACTTGCTGTCAATAAAAAAAATCTATCTATTATACTGCTATTTACTGACATATCATCTATAATATCTGTTATCTAATATCTGACTTATTTATACATAAACATTAAATGTGATATTAAATGTGAAATTTAATGAAATTACGAAGAAACATTATGAAGTCGTGATAAATGATTCTCGATGCAATTTTCCCCCGCTATTAATAAATCTATTTATATTTAGATAAACGAATAAACGATAACAGCCGATAGAGTCGGAGCTATCTTCTATCCAACCAACGTCTACAAGTGGCGAAGAGAGCATTAACGATATACAGAGTGGGGATAACATACCGGATTGCTGATCGTCAATGATAATCGTTAATGGATAAACATCTAGCGCGATTTATAGTCATCGCGGAGCCGCCGCCGTGCTCATTTTATCGCTGCGTTAACACAAGTTACGGAAATCTTACGCCTGATAAGCGAAGTTTTATGTGCGACCTCGGTCGCACACACTTCGGAAAAGTGCGTTTCATGACGAGTAAACCAAACGAAAAGTCATTTCTGCATTCAGAATAATTAAAACACCAATTTCACGTGAGCTTTAACGAGCTAGAAACCATTCACAGTACCTCCATGCGAAGCGATAATTCAGAACTCTCTATTTTACAGTTCATTGTCCAAGGTACAGATCTTCACTTACTATCATCCCGATCTTACTACTATCCGTAAAATTGTGTGACAAAGATGCAACCAGCGTTCAACCGAATTAAAAACGAACAATAGAATCTCAACAACAGAGTTTCCCAAGGTTTTCTCTGAACTTTCCTCTCATTCAATTCTTCTGTCGTCGAGAGGAATAGTAATGAGATTACTATAAAAACTTGATTGATATTTTTAAAGACCTTGCAACAATAATGTACTACATTCGCGCATGCAACAGCTTGGAAATCGAGACGCCAACACAGCCTGAATCCTAATCGCTATCGAGAAGCTATCAATTATCTGCAACGTTTTCTCGAAACGCACATATGCACCCATTGAGCGTACAATAAATGGTAATTACAAACTCGAAGGCACTGAAATGTAAAATGTAAGGTTTCGAGGATTATCGGGCCACAGGTCATTTTATGACGATTCGTCCGTTCAACATATCCGGGGCATAATGAAGAAGAAAATAACACGGGAAGAGAAAAAAAAAAAGACGCGAAGAAAAAGGCGAAAGAAGAAAGCATTGTGTCGCATTACGTTCCACGTTACGTAAATGCGGCGTTTAAGTGCCACTTGCTCGACGTTGATATCGTTTCCCGCGTCTCTCGCTCTCCCTGCCATACATATTTCCGACACACATTCGCATATTCTACGCAGATGGGAGTACGAGCGTCTTGTTGGAAGAGGGCAGTCACGAAAGAACCCGGACGAAGGTTACGGCCGATCCACGATGCAAAACCACAAGACGTGTTATCGTATATCAAGTACTTTAACGAGGAGTTGCTATCTAAATATAGCTCTGGGGCAGCAAGTACACGAAGTTAAAATAAATATTAATTATGTTGGATATAAAATTAATATTATTATGTACATTCTTGTAATATTATGTACGTTGAGAGAACAATATCTACATTAGCTGACTGTTTATTATCGTTAAAGAATACTATATGAAATATTTTAATGATTTTAATTAAAGTAACATCGGTGCTTGTTTTTATTGCAAGAAAGCTAATTCTAACAATCATCTCTCTGTAGCTAAAAAATCCTAAATAAACTATCTAGTTTATAATCTTAAATCCTGAAAGACGCCCTCATGACAATTGAAATGCTCGAAATACACCACAATGGTTTCTCGGTATCTTTGTCGGTTCTAAACCCGGAAAAAGAAGAAAGGTTAATAAATCGGACAGCTGTAAGAAAACAGAACTGAAGCTCATAGAACCAACAATCAGCCTTAGAATACGACAGGCATTAACATGACAAACTGAGAAACTGGTTAAAAAATAGTTGAACAGAAATAAGATAAAGAGGATTTTTTTAACGAGAAAAAAGAGAAAGTAAAGAAGAAATATAATGCAAATATACTGGAATGTATCAACATGGAATGGAAAAGAGACTAGGAAGTACTACTAGAAAGTAATATAATAAATATAAATATATGCTGTCTGAATCAAACGTGGGAAAAGCATAATTCATGTAGCAACCTGACGTTATTTGTCGTTATTTTAACGTCAAAATATTTCGTCAGATATTTTGAATATTTATTATAATAATAAAAAAATTAGTTCTAAATTTTCATATAAGTATTTTGTTTATATCTCTACAACGGGGAATTAAATTTTCAAAAGATACAATCAAATATAACAATTATTAAGCCCATTAAGAACTATCCATAGAGTAAAAAATATCCCTTTCCATTAGAAAAAAATTTTATTGTTCATGTGATAAATTATTCAAGACACTCAAAATTATCCAAGATTATCAAAGTATATACCCCTACTTATTTTATAATTTTAATAATAGATATCTTTCCGTTTTTAATAATAGATATCTCTATCGTTTTTGAGAAAAACATGGTGAACTTTCTCAGACTTACTGCTTATATATAAACTTTTATTTCGAGCTTTTAGTTAAGAGATAACCTCCTCAGTTAAGAGATAACTAAAATAAAGTGATTTATCAGTAATGATGCGCCTTTCTTCTACTCAATTTAACAATGAAATTATTTACCAACGTAATAAAAGATAGAAGAATTTAGATATGTAAGGAATATGAATTTTTACAATAATCGATTTCTGATCAAACTTCGTATTGAGGCAATTAAAAGAAAAGTCAATTGAGTACAATTGAATATAAACTAGCTTACACATTTGGTGAAAGCTTTTGATAGGATTCTATTAAAAGACAATTGGGAATACTACAGGAAAAACAAATTCTGAAATAATAAAAATAGTAAAGCAGCTCAACTTGGGACAATCATTTAACAACTGACATATCAATATCTGCAGGAATAAAATAAGAGGATCGCTCTATGATATTTAATATTACGGATAAAATAATTAATAGAGTAAAAGACACGGGCAGAGGATATCATATCAATAAAGGACTGATCTCAACTATCTCGAAAAGTACGTAACGAAAATGTATGTATTAATTATAGTATTTCGGCAAGCTCTCGAGGTAAGCTATAAAGATATGTAAAAAGGTACTATGTTCCTTTGGAGACCCTTCCAGTAGACTACCTGAATTCACATCAATGACCCATCCTTATATCCCCCTTTCCCTTTCCCCCTTTCAAGTCAAACTTTGTGCTTTGAAATTTTTTCTCAGACCATGTCATCATGTACTCATACAACACAGAACGTGCAGTCGCATTATAACAATATTGCTGCAAAATTGTAATCTTGTTGCAACATTGCTACAATGTAACTGCAAGTTTCGTGCTGTATGGGTATATTGTATTTATATTTTATTGAATTTCTAATTGTAAGAATAACAAAATAAAATATATAATTACTGACTGTGTGAAATAGGGTAGGCTCGACCTGTCAAAGTTGTCAAATTCATAGCTAGCCTAACCAAACATTTCACTATTCATCCGCGCTATGCCACATGCTATGTCACTCCACGTGCTTAGTTTAACCACGTGAATAGCAAACAATTCGATCGGTTAAATATTTTTTTACTAAAAAAACTATATAATCTCGACATTTTAGAGTGCTCATTTCAAAACAATCTCAATAATTTGGCAAAATGAATATCGGTAGATATCGGACATTCTGTATGTATATTTTTATACACTATGTGCTATGTGTCTTTATACACTAACAAAATTGATGGATTTCTTCTATAAAATAGTGTATACTATTTAATTAATTTCATTTTTTATTCATTATAAAATAATAGCTATTTAATATCAAAAACTTCCTGTTTGTCATTTTATATGTATTGTATATCATATTTCTCATTATATCGAACTGGATGCTGCACAGAAAAATGTAAAAATTTTAAATATTCATTGTTTGGCCCTTCAATAAATTCCAAAAAAATGAATTCCTAAAGTATTTATAAAGATAATTTAAAAAAATTATACACACAAATCATTATACGTTTCAAATCTATGTATATCTTTAAGGATCGCACAATTTACGAAAATGTCAAGAGCGTCTCGGGTTCGCGATCGCTAAATCGCGCCGCTGCTCGACGCGGGCACTCTTCCACGGGAAGGGGACAAGAGATACGGAACGAAGAAGTTGCGACCTCATCGTAAAGCGTTACGTAATACCGATAGCGCCGCTTCGTGCACCCCGCGCATCTGACAGCCGACCGTGCGTCTTATCACGTCGTCGCATTGCGCCGCGTGTCGTCTCGTCGCGTCGCGTCGCACGACGCCAGTGGAGAATACGACAGCCGCGGTCTCAAGGTTGCCCGCGACTGGGATTATCACAAATCCATGGGAAAATACATACGAGATATTTACTGGAGAAATCGAGAAGTGACTCGGGCGAGGTCTGCGAACAAAATGATCACAAACTAACTCAGCAAACACCCTTTTCTTCTTCTGTCAGGAAGAAGATATTCTTTCTCCTATTTTTGACGAGGAGGAATTTATTGATTTTCTCTAGATCTTTTCTTCTTTCTCTAACGATCAGAAAGACCGTGAACGCAAATTCTTTTTCAGGACTTTCCTCTTTCTCTGACGGTAAAGGAATCAGGTACGCAGACAGCTCTCGATGTCTTCGTCTTTCTCTTTCTTAATAACGATTATTGTTACGCGTGTAAGTGTGCTGTCCCATGTGCGGCAGTCAGAACTTCGGAAAACGGAATCTGGGAGAAGTAACGAAGGTTACTTTTCCGAGATTCCGTTTTCCAAAGTTCTGGTGATTGATTATGTATCTTTTAAAAGACTGAAAACGTGAAAAGTGAGCAGATTCACTAGGATATTTGCAATTGTATTGGTCAACATCTAGTAAATTTGTTCACTTTTCACATTTTCACTTTTTTAAAAGATACATAATCGATCCCCTGATTGCATGGGACAGCATCCTTACACAATTCTTTCGCCGCCTTCCTCTCACGGCGCGCTATTGGCCAGGGTTAGATAACGCGCGCACGTGCCCTATTTTACGAACTCGCTAATCTTGGACTATAACTCGAATTAGATTCCTCCGAGTTATGAAGACTCTTCACGATGGAGAGAAAAAGAGAAAAGATGTAACGTGCAAGAAGTTTAATTAAAAAGAACGGACTTATGATCCTCCTGCTCTTTATCCCTCTTTTTCTCTATGATAATATCATTCAGAAAATCGGATCTCATGCAGATTAACTTGTCTCTCTGTTGCGTTTTCGATTTTACTGTAAAATATAGTACATAAAATCATCCGCGAAAACGCAAGAAATTTCTATATATTTTTCATGTGATTATACAAGATTTGGTCTTGTATGCGTGTAAACGTTACGTGCGCACGTGTATGAGATTTTTCAAAAATTTTGACAAGATAAAATTGAATACAGGATAAATTAAACATTCTTCTCATAAAAGAAGATAAATTAGAAGATCCAATGAGAAATTTTGAATAAGATTTTCAGATATGTAAACGAGGATTTTCTTTTATAAATATAATTTATTTTTTAAACGTTTACACTAGATAAACAGACAATAATTTTGAAATTATTCAAAAGATAGGAAAAGGAAAATTCGGAGATAATAAAAATCCATTATTTAGTTAAGGAATCTATTGTACTATTCAATTTTCTCTTTTGTACTTTCTTTTCTTCTTTACGTTTTCTTTTATGCTTCCCGAGCGTTACTTTCTCCCGAATTGAAACCAGTCTTTAGGTCAAATCCATAAATCACAATTTTATTCAAAACTCAGCATCTGCTTAGATTTACTGAGTTTTACTTTTACGTTTTAATTATCGAGAAACAGACATACATGTACAGAACTTTTAAAATAATTCGAATAAACTTTACTTAAGAATATCTCCTTTATCAGGAGAAAAAATAATTCACATTCTTTGATATTTACTCCGTACTAATTCGTTTTAAATGCGTACGTAATGTAACGGTCAGATCGCGTGAAAATGGCATTATTTGATCGTTTAGCAATAATATTCTTTTTATTTTTATTCTATATTCTTTCGATTATTCAAAAGCGACATCGAAAGTTGTAACTTTACCTGAGGAAAAAATTCTATTCTATCTTTAGAAGCAATCACGGTCAGACTAACAGACTGACAGTTATAATTATCAAAGTGCACTAGATTTAAATGAGGAAGTGCATTGTAAACGTTTTAAAAAACACGCGATTCAGTATTCTTTTTATTCAGTTTGACTTACAGAATTCAAAAGTCACAGTCAAAATGTTTTAAGTATTCAAGAAAAATTTTGAAACTCATTTTATACAAAAGAAAGTAATGATTAATTTAATCATTTTTTCGAGTTATCTGTGCAAAGTTCTCTCCATTTAATGCTTCCATTAGAATCGTAACTTTTATTTTCTCTATAGAATAAATAAGAGTTTTTAGTGAAGGCTTCTATCATTGTAGAGCTTTTATGAAGCGGAACCACGTGCTCCCGAAAACATCTAAAACTTCTAAAAATGTACCCTCCTTTTCATATCTATTGGCCATCTCGATGCGACAGAAGAAAGAAAAAATTTATTAATTTCTTTCACTCATTTCTTCATCTATTTTTCTACTTATTCCTTTATACCTGGCTCATTTTACCTTGCCTTATCCTAATGAAAAAAGTCGAAGCACGATCGCGAGGACAGAACATGTTACTTTTACTTACTTTTTTCGCGTCGTTTACAAACATGTGCGGCGCGAAATCAGATAATTCTCTTCTTACAACGAATCACAGAGAAAGGAAAGACCTGATTTTAAATTTTTCTTTAAAACAAAAAAAGATTTTTTAACTTCTTGCTATTTTGCTTGGCAATAGTTTTTTTCATTTTTATTTTATATTTTTTCAGTTATTCCATCTTTTCCTAATTGAGCTTATAAATTTAAAATTTTCTTGATAATTACGCATTCCTACAGCTGAATTGGAATAGATTTAATAAAGGAAGTAGGAATGCATAATTATCAAGAAATTTTTTAATTTATAAGCTCAATCAGGAAAAGATTGAACAACTGAAAAAATATAAAATAAAAACGAAAAAAAAAAACTGTTACCAAACAAAATAGCAAAAATATTTTTCAAAAATATTTTTTTATTTAATAGGAAAATTTAAAGTCAAGTCTTTTCTTTCTCTGTGACTCGTAAGAAGAGACGAATTATAAATCGAACAGCATTCCTCAACAAATTTCCGATTCTCCTTATTTCCAGTTCCGTAAAAATGATTCAAAATTTTTACAAAAATGGCGTTACGTCGCTGACGCGAGTTTACATCTAAAAGGTACACACGCGTATTTTCGTTGAAATACGTACGAAAGAGAATCGGCGGCAAGGAGTGACGCGTGCTTTCGTAATAAGCACGGCAGCTGGATTCTACCGGATCGCGGCATGCACCGCGGGCCCGCGCAGCAGCTTAGACAAAACCACGTGCTCAATGCGTCAAGCTCGTATTTTCACGCTTCATATGTCACTTATGGCCGGCGACGCCGGCACGCGGCGAGCGGCACGATTAATAAAATTGTGCGTTACGCAAAACGGCATCTTTGCCGAGAAAGCAGAGAACGGTTACTCACCGTCACCGTCGTCTTCACAGTGCCCATTCATTTTTGCGCATTTGACGTCGGGTAGGTTGTCTACGGTCAGAGCTGTCAAACAGAAAAAACCAGTCAACGCGAATGTCGGCGCCACGCGGTGCCGCGAGGGATGCCGCAACGCCGCCGTCGTCGTCGTCGCGACGCTTCGGCTTGACGTCTCGCGGTATCTCGGGACGCGCCGCGATTTTCAGGAGGGACGCCGAGCGCGAAAAAGCGAAGCACGTGTCGCGAGGCTTGGAAATCCGTCCATGATAAAGTCGCGTGTGTCACGGTGTTAAGGCGCGAGATACACAGACATGCGCGTACGTTCCTCTCCTTCGCGCGGGAGAAGTAGCATTAGCGGGACCGACTCGGCGTCATTGCCGTGGCGCACGGCCGAACAAGTATGAGACAATACTTACTTGCACGTGGGATATCGCGTGTCGCGCTTTTTCCCTCGTTGTTCCCTCGTTGCTCTCGCGTCCAAGCGTTCCTCGCTGTCGCTCACGTTCCTTCGATTGCCTTCTCGTTGACAGACTACACTTGTCATAACACGATACGGAACACGAAGTGCAGCCAGTTCAGATATGAAGAACAGACCAGTAGGGTAAAAAAAAGTGTCCAGCGCGCCATCTATCGGTTTCCCTGTAGTAGCTATGTTCCGAACCGTACACACTGACCGGCACAAATGCCTGGACGTGCCTAATGCCTATTTCTACCAACGCAGATTAACTTTAATCTCAGTTTAACTTACTTTTTATCCTTTTCTATCTCTTGGAACTAGAAAGAGATAAAAAGTAAGTTAAACCAAGGTTAAAGTTAATCTAAATTGATGGAAATGGACATAAGGCTGAGTTCCCACCGAGGGCGTCACGCGTCGCGTCATGACGCGCGTCACGAATTTAACCAATCAAAACCTTTGATTTTACGCGTCATTTGCGACGGAATAAAATTAAAGGTTTTTATTGGTAACTCACCCTTACTCCTTAATCATTTTAGATAAATAATTTTATTTATAAGGCTGACTTATTTATTTATTGGTGTATATATATTTACAATAGATTATTATTTAAATCATTACATATATATATATTTATTTATATAATTACATATATTATTACATATGTTACTTATATTATCACATATTACATATATTTATATATTTATTGCAATTTTTTAATTAATCTCAAATCTATCATCACTGTGTTGCCGGGTTTTGAATCATTAACAGTCATAGCGTACGAGTATATAGATACGATGCGCCGGAATGACCATGTTCGATATCTCCAGGGGGTTAATTCTGTATCTTTCGAAAAAAAAAGAATGAGAAAATGTGAACTGACTATGAATACGGGCCGGTGATTGGTCTATTTGCTTATGACCTTACGACTACAAACTTATTGTGAAGTGGGCCTGCATGACGCCTTCTGTACATGTAAATGCAGCTTAATTAAGTTTATATCTTGCGATGGCGCTGGTGGCGGGGATCGCCATCTTGTTGAGTGCGAGAGGATGCCGTCGATCCCGTTTGTTTTACTTATTTAGTGAATAAATTGATACAGCCGTAGTGCGGAAACTCGCGACATTTCGCCGAAATGACGCAGTTTTTGCCGCCGAATTTGCTGGCGTTGTTCTCGCCGCGTGAACCGATTCCATATTTGCCACCCGCGAGCAAACTCCCGCATGAGAAGAAGAACAGTGGTTACACCGGCGTCGGGTACTACCTCAAGAATTTCGAGGTAAAAAGTATATTATGCTTCTTTCAAGGTCATCTTATCGATAGTATTACTGCACCCACGTACTCCTTTTGTATATTCCTACAGCATGTTTATACATGTGTATTTCCTTATATGGCATATAAACCAGCCATTTTCCATTCACACTTGACTTAATGGAACTCCAGTGAACTTTGAATTTGTTCAACCTGATAGTTTCAATCTGATAAATCCTTGGCTGCGTTCGCTTTGGATGCTCATATGCTGAAAGCGTCATTTTATCTTTCTTTGATGTAAAAGAGCAGCAAAGATAGAATGACGCTTTCAGGGGGTCGATTGTATATTTCTGAAGAAAGTAAAAATGTGAAAAGTGAGCAGCACTGTTTCCACTGATTGGTATACTTTTAGGATTAATGATATACTCCAATCAGTGCTGTTCACTTTTCACATTTTCACTTCTTGAAAAATACATAAACAACTCCCTGCACTTGAGTGCCCAAGCGAATGCAGCCATCTATATCTCTTGAATTAAGAAATGTCTTTTATGGTCATATTTAGTTAATTTCTATATAAATAAATGAAATTAAAAAATCAAGCAGGATACAAATTTTTATATCAAAATTGTTAATCAACATGTATTGGAAGCCTAAGATAAAATGTATATAAAATTTGTTGTACTGTTATTAGTCATAATGTTCCTCCTGATGGCCAAAAAATATTGTCCATTAATTCCTATATTATCATTAAAATCTTTTGTCGCTTAAGATTTGTTTTAAGTTTTGTTCCTTTTATTTTACTAATATTTTTAATATACTTTTTTCTATAGGATCCTAAAGATACTCCGCCTCCTGTACGTGTAGAGACTCGAGAAGAACGTCTGGAGCGTAGACGAAGAGAACGTGCAGAGCAAGTTGCTTATAAACTTGAACAAGAAATTGCAGTATGGGATCCAGCTGGCATTTCCAATGTTACAGCAGACCCTTTCAAGACTCTGTTTGTAGCTCGAATTGTAAGTATTGTTTATTTAATGCTGAGCAAGTATATGATTAAACTATTACGTAGAATACATTTTAACATATGTTTGCTTTCTCTCTTGTTTTTGCAGAATTATGACACCTCAGAATCCAAACTGAGAAGAGAATTTGAAGTATATGGACCGGTAAAAAAGGTAAATATTTTTCCAGAAATAATCATTGTTTTTACTAGAGTTTAATAAAAATAGTCTAGGTGTATTTTATTAAATTTTGCTCTATTTGCAGATTGTGGTAACACATAATACAATTAATGGCAAGCCTAGGGGATATGCTTTCATTGAGTATGAGCATGAAAGAGATATGCACTGTAAGTAGCAACAACTTAGAAAGGTAAAAAGAAAAAAAAAAAGAAATGTTACTCTTGTCGCGATGAGCTCAATGAGCCCCACATAGTCTGGAATTTCATCTTATTTAGCGTCACTTCCAGCTAGATATTACGGGGGCAGGGCTATAGTTAGGCTACTCATTTTCATTGGTACTTAAACTAGACGGTACCGTTTGGGGAGGGGGGTCCCCGCCATACGCACGCTCATGCAGGAATACCGTTCTGTATAAAATGCATAAATATGGTAAAAAGCGAAACGAACGAACGAACAAACAAAAACAAAACGACGTGAACGTTTATTGGCTGTCTTTGATTAATGCAGTTTTTATCTTGTTCTTGGTACAGCGTGGTGGCCGCTGCCGGCAACTAGTGCCGTTCACTATTCCATGCAAAATCCCTGAACCTGCCTGATAAGATAGGTTTGTATGTGTGGTAAGATCCAACATACAACAACGTTTGTTAGCGTCTACTTGCTTATCCTATTTATCGTGTCTGATTTTGTCGAGCAAACGCGCGGTTTTCAATCGGATTTGTAACGGGCGTCCGTGACGACACCCGCAAGACTCTTTACGGGATTTTCCGACCCGGGATTTTGATTATACATATACATTTGGATGCCGTTTTTTTCTCTTAGAACATGTCCCAGTAAAAAAAAAAGACTGTTCATGGATTCGTGGATCTGTGGATTCTAGAATTCATGATGCTGTAATCGGCTCGTAGCACAATATCTACAGGTCGTGAAAATTTACGGACATTAGTATCTACGGATCCAAGAATCGCGTGAAAGTTAGCATTCTACATTGAAATTGATTGGTGGGCCTTTAGGACGAAGGTTCAGGGACATACACTACCCATTTATATGAATACAATGAACATGTAGATCAGAGTACTTTGCACACATATCTCTCGTTTCGTAGACACGAATAGCAGGATATTTCGCAATTGACACAACCACTGTAATTCTGTGGCTTGAAGGTAGAAAACGCGAGATGTTACATGTGCAAAACGGGCATTTATTTCTACCCTCACGTCGTAGAATGGCATTAGTTCTTCTAGTACCACAATATTAATATCCTAAAAATATCCTAGGATGAATTTACATCCAGCGATATGTGTCGTTGCACATTTACGTGAAACGTGCGATTAGCCTACGCGCTTTTTCCAACAATTTTGTCGTAAGGTGCATTGTTGGATTTTATTTTTTTATTAGTTTTTATACGCAGTACATTGTTGGAAGTACTAGTTTTTAATTCGACGGACTCGAAAATTTCATTACGAAATGTAGGGATTAAATTAATTCGTAGTCGCGACATGATCGATAACCGTATAATATATATAATTTTCTCGATTTGGTAGATGTAAACACAGAACATTTGCATGACAATCGAGGATGGAGAGCGTAATATAAAGTATATACGATAAGTTTATTTGTTTGAATATTTTATTATGGTTCAAGGATGTCCGATTTCTATCCGATATATCTGCTGGAGAAAAGCTATTTGAGATTCAAAACAAGTCCTTGAACATATCAATTTCGATATAGAATTCTCTTAATTTCGGTATCAGTCACTTAACATCATCTCTTGCGAAAAAAAAAGAATCTCGGACAACGTATACGCAACAACGCAACACTTGCGGATTGTAGAATCGGTGGATCCTAAATTTTCCGTATCGTCGAAATTTTGGATATCTGGCCTCCGTTGATTCTAAAACTTTCGGATCTCCCATGATATCCGAGAAATCTAGAATACCGTAGGCTTTGATATACAAAGCTGGATCTTCGGATCTACGATCGGGCAATATGCGACGCGAGAAAAAAAAACGATCAATAAGCGACACTTCTTTTTCTTTCATTCTCTCTCTCTTTCTCTCTTTCTCTCTTTCTCTCTCTCGAGTCAGGGAGATGTCGAGATTAGTGGAGCGAATAGGCACACATTTGAATTTAACATTACGCTAAATGTAACTTACTGCTAGATCACTGTAACACGTATCATAAGTATATACGAAATGCGCACGGTTTGATCGTAAGTAAAACGAAATAAAAGCGCACCAGGTAAACGCAATGTAAACCTCTTCGGAGATTGAACGAACGAACGAACGTATGAAGACTGGGCATCTTCGCAATGAGTAGTCTCCTCGCGAGTCTCTTACGAGTTCATTTCACGATTAGACCGTACCTCTAAGCTTTGTGTTAACTTCCGTACGTAAGTAGCCGCGGTAGGTATTTTTTGTATTTGCTATACTTTTTTGGATCTTAAACAAGTAGTTTTAAGCTGCTTTAAAAAATCCGGAGCATTACTCGCTTCCGATCGCCGTGCAGTTGCGGCTACGGCCCTGCGCCGCGTCCTCGTTTTACGTCGTAAAATGCAGTTCAGGACATTGGGTTTTGCATTTTTGAAATCGTTGCATATTCCAGGATCTTCAGCGAAAAATGATGTATGGTTCCTAAAAAGAAGAGGAAAAAGATCTCAATACGTTATTTGATTCACAGACGATTGTGATAAAGCTTGTACCATTCGTGAAAATTAAATTCTAATTTTCGAATTTAAAAAAAGAAAAAAAAACGCTCGATACAAATTTTGAGCGTGCTTCAATTCCATTTTCTTTCAAAGAAATTATTTCGCGAATTCCCATGTGATATGGAAACTTTTTTTTTTTTGTAATTCGCAGAAGTATGCTATTTTACACGCCAATATCAGATATTTCACTTTCATTTTACCTGGTAAAACGACACACGCGGCACGTGCCGACATGCGGATGTGCGCGCGATCGGCTGCAGCTCGTATCATTACCTCGTTATCCCAACATCGTCCACAAGATTCAACAACAATCAGAGTCTCATTGATCCTGCTGCGACATTTGGCGTCGGCGATTCAGGCGGAGCTATTTCCTCAGTACTTTAGCAAGTACTTCTTCTCGAGATCCTCCAGCGAGACGGTGTTAATGTCATTATTGATTTGAGATTTGTGAATCTCTTCCTAGGGTTTATCGTTCTTTCAAACGAATGCGGTTCGCATTCCACTTTATCCTGCAATGTTTTGGGCAAATTTCCGTCGATTTTCCTCCTTTCTTCTTACGAGTTCCTATTTGAATAGATCTCTAGAACGTCTCTTTGAGAAAGGATCTGCGGAACTAACGATTATTTGAAGTTGATAATAAATTCAATTGTATTTACGTATTTAGAAACTTTTTAATTTTAGGATTGACAGATTTGTACTTACGGTCTGTAGACGTCACAGATTCTCGAAATCGCGGATATAGACTAGAAATTTCATTAGTCCAGACAGTCTGGGAACTCGAGAATCTGTGTCGAGGCCAATTTTAGTTGGCCCTTCGACTTTTTTTGAGGTTCCGTAGATCCGAAAATTATTGGACCACTGGATGGTTCAATATCAGAGAAATTCTAGAAGCTGTCTCTTCGAAATTCTGAATTTTGGAATGTATACTCAAAGACCTGGTGGATTCGAGGATCAGTGGCTTGGAGATGTTGCGAGAATCGTGGAATTTTTTTGCTTGCGAGTGAACGATTCTCGAATCCAGTAACGCCCGATTCTAATAGCCAGACAATTTAGGATCTTGATATATCGGCCAATTCCAGGATCCGCAGCCCCAGGAATCATCCCATTGTTAGGTTTCCCGGAGATCGCCCTTCCGTTGGGAACGTAGACTTCGTAGACTAATCACTTAGGCGCATGAATTCATTGGCGAATTGTAATTTTTGATTGGTATCTTTTAGCTGCGTATAAGCATGCGGACGGTAAAAAAATAGATGGACGGAGAGTATTAGTCGATGTCGAGCGGGCGAGAACGGTGAAAGGTTGGCTGCCACGAAGACTCGGCGGCGGCTTAGGTGGTACTCGTAGAGGTGGTCCCGACGTCAACATCAAACATTCAGGACGGGAGGATAATGAAAGAGAACGGGAACGATATCGCTTGGAACGTGAGAGAGAAACCTCGGGACGTGGCCTGGATAGAGACAGGTGAGTAGCGAGGAGTGGAATAATAATTAAGAAGATGTGAAAAGAAAAGAAATTGTGTCTAAAAATTGTCGTCTTATCATTTCAGAGATCGCGATCGTTTGGATAGGGAACGTCGCAGATCGCGCGATCGTAAGCGAAGGACTCGGAGCAGATCGCGTGAACGCAGACGCAGGCGGAGCAGTCGCGACCGATTACCGGATCCCGATATTGAAGAGATCGAACGCCCACGCGACAGAAGAGATCGCGAACGTGATCGCGATCGGGATCGCAAGAGGCGGCGGTCGCGAAGCAACGATCGCGAACGCGACAGGGATCGTAAGCGCGACAAGCGAGATAGGGATCGCGATCGCAGGGACAGAAAGGATCGCGGCGATCGTCAAGACGAGGATACGAAGGAGATCCGAATTAAGGAAGAGCCGTTGGACGGTAAGTTTGCTCAAGGGCTTAAATCTCGACAACATCTTTTAAAAAGGTCAACGAAAGAATGAATATGCGAGTGTTAAATTATCTTTCAGATTATCCAGACTACAGCAATACATTTGCGACGTCGGGCTCATACTTCACCACAGTCAAGTACGAGGACGATAACGATCAGGAAGTGGAGGAGAAATACCGGATTCCGGAGGGTCGTCCTGACCCGCCCCCGTATAACAATTACGATTCCGTACAAGATTATTGATCTCGAGCAGTACATGTTTCTATCATATCCCTTTTTTCACAGTAAGCCACCTCCATCGTCTTATTTTATCGTTGCATCGTTTCTACTGCTAGCATAATATATTGGCGAATTAGCTCTTTTAGGGACAAATTAAGTTGAACGTTCTTCAATTATATAAAGAATTTGATCAACTACTGAATGTCGCAAATAATTCTGCACAAGTTCTGTAAAATATTTAATTTTTATAGAACTTTCAAAATACTAAAAAAAAAGAAATAATTTATATTACAGTAAGAGAAAAAAAAAGAATTAATTTACATTTAGTAAATTAAATTTTGACGGAAAAAAAATCGTTGAAAAATATTTGCTGTATATGTTATACAACATAAAATTTACTCGTAAATGATGTACAAATCGCTTTATCATCCATAAAAGTGAATGACATTGATTAAACCATTATGGAATTCACAAGAATTAATTATATATAGATGCAATCATACAGATTTGAAGTATTCTCTGTCGTTTTCTCCCTCGTTTTCTTCCTATCATTGATAAGATTGTATTTACAATAAAAAAAAATCTTCGACATTCTTTTTAATGAATTAAAAAATAATCAATAGATTGTAGCAGATCATGTGAAGCCTCATGGTTTCAAAAGCATAACTCTCAAACTCATAATTGAACGAATACCATGTTGTTCAATAAAACATGTAATTTACAATATAAGTATCGGTCGTCTACATGTATACGTAACCGCGCCCGCGCAAGACACACTGACACAATAAAATTTGACTTATGACTGCTACATGTATATTTATATGTCGAGTAAAATAAAATATGAAATTAACTTGTTACATACCCTGTTTTTTGTTCTACACATCGGAAATCATATTCGGATATATTAATTTTCCAACTCGGAAGGAATTTGACTTCCAAGCGTAATGTAGAGCGGAGGATAATATCGGTTCGCGAAATGAAACGCAATCTTGATTTTATACATTGCTCTGCAATTCTACCAATCGATTCGTACGAGTTTGATCGCTTGATATGCCAGAACGCCACGCAAGCGTCAAACGATTTCGCGAGCGAAACAAAAGTGCGATCGATTAGTGCAGTTTAAAGTAAACGAATAAAATGATAATGAGAAAATAAAAACGTTTCTTCTCCTATTTCTTTCAAATATAATTTTTAATTGAAACATCGACTGCGTTATCGCCGTACGTTAATTATCTAACATCCAATTATATATAATTTTAATTAGGAATGTATATTAAGAATTTTTGTTTCACACATTATGAAATGATTTTTTTCAGCTCGCTTATTTTTGATACTTTGAATATTTCTAAGTCTATTGATTTCCAATGTCCGATATCAATATGCTAAATTTAAGAGATTACTATATGTAATTATAAGCGACGGCCTTTCATTATTACGTGAAAGACCACGTGACACCATTTCTTCAACTAATACCCTTTGCGAATTTTTTATCGTGATATTCCTGCTAACTGTCCGACATGTACATTAGCGATTGCTCTCCGGAAATTGCAATCTCTTTCCCCTCCTTCTCATATCTACCTTCCTGTACATCTGTCGAAACTGCACCCTGAATCATCGCGTTTATTTTTAAAAATCACTGATAGCGAATTTCTCTTATATGTCGATTCTACGATGTAAAAGAATCTTCTTTTAATTATTTCTTATTTCGATTATTCTTGACAAGATTCTCATCGTGGATCGCTTGAAAAATTTTTTACAAAATAAACCAACTTTTATATCTATGAAGAAGATTTATAGAAGGAAACTTAAAAATTAAATAAAAATAAAATATCGTGAACCAATAAATTTACATTTTAAAAGTGTAAAATTAATTTGATAATTGAACCTAATGTTATAAAGCTACAATAAGTACGGAAAAGATGCTCGTTCTGTGAGCATTTTTACAGTGGATTACCCAATTTTTCTATAGAATATCTGTTTCCATACTGTTTTATACTGATGGAATGGTTCCATCTAGAGAGATAGCTCGAGATAGACCGGATGATCCCTGGAGATTCCCTGGGTTGATACTTAGTATTCTGGCGGCGGAAGCGATACCTACAGAGCAACGTGTAAGTTGATATAACGCATCGCGCTGATAGAGTTAGCCGAATAGACGAACGGATAGCAAAATAGCAGAGGATGGCAGGTAGGTAGTGAATATATTATGCATGTAGAATGTTTATAAAGTCTCTCTCTCACTCTTTCTCTCTCCCTACATACTTTCGCGCTTTCTATTTTCTTGAAATTTGTATTTATAATGTGCAAAGTAAAGTAAAAATCGATATTAAGCATGCGGGATATTTATAAGTCCTTTATCTAACGTGTATTATCCCGGGGAAATCTTCTAAGATGTGTGCTCATCGTGTAACACATGGGATCGTTGAGAATAAAACAAAATGAATTTACTCAAATATTACTATTTTATCTCGGATATGACGTAAAAAATTTAGTAATCGATTAATAAATATGAGATGAAACGTCTATCATTCAGCGAGCAAATATTTTTTTGGAAACTGATTGACTGAATAGTATTATTTATTGGAAATTGCTAAAATCAAATTCCAAAAAACGATTTATTACACTGTTATAATTAACGAGTACGATTGTTTATTATAACTAATTTGCAAATTTAATCATTTTTATTATAAAATATATTTATTAAGAGCTAAATCTCTTCTCAAGTCACCTACGAATCGCATTTTAGTGATTTGAACAATTTTTCTTGCGTGATTCAAGATTTGAGACAAACTTCAAAGACTATTGATAAGAATTTTTTCTCAAACTCGATTATTGAATTTTTTCTAGTTAAAAAGAGAATTCGGTGTCAAGATGAATCTCATCCGACCTCCATGAATCGCAATCACAAATTACATTATCAAATGTGACTCTTAAGATTCTTGTACCGAACTTTCGTATCTAAAGACATAGTTTCAGTTAAGTTTCTTGGCAGCGAGACGAATTATACGCCAGATAACTGTACGGCTTATTTGCTAATAATTAGCTCGTCCTCATATATTATATACATATATATATATCGTATTATATAAATTTACAATGAGAAGAGAGGTCGGCGGAAGAGAAGGCGGAAGGGAAAAGAGAGAGAGGGAGGAAATAAAAGAAAGAATCTGAAGTGTTGCAGATGCATCAAAATTATCGTTATAGAATCAAGTTTGATGATGACTTAATCCAGAAAAGTGGTAAAAAATATATAATTTTCTGAGATTTTCCCTCTAGTTATTCTCTCGAATCTTTCGGAACTCTTCTTTCTTACATTTCACGTACAGTCAGTCACATATGATCACAATTTTGCACATGTAATATTATAT
>VBVQ01001518.1:0-33580 GCA_011636635.1 Tetramorium simillimum
AATTTTATTTTATTTTTAATTTTTGCTTTATTTTTCTCTGAGTAATAATAAGTAATAATATAATGAGTAATAATATTATCTTTTAACTAATCAGTAATTGTATATATGTATATGGAAATTTGATAAAATAACGAACCATGTCAAGAGACGATGGCGATATATCCCATGGAATAATCTCTTGAGTTTGGATAAATTTTCAGGCGTGCTTATAGCTTGTGTGTGTAAATGATTGGGGGAAGAGTGTATAAATAAATCTTATCATGATCGCGACTTTTAGCATATTTCGCCAATTAAAATACCCGGCGACGTTTTACGAGCTGGCGTAAGCCAGTCTCCCACTTCGTTTGTGTTCCCAATGGTGTCCTTGTTTCGTTCTACGCGAGGTGAATTTACTTCGTTGCTTTAAATGCAAATCTGACACTGGCGGAGAAATCTGCCTTGAACGATGTCCAGCAATAATATTTAGATAGCCGTGGAATAAACGTTGATTTTGACAAAGAATTATTAAACATAAAAATAAACATATTAGTGTTATCATTTTAACATAAGTCTAGTAAAAATTACGAATTATAATTGAGCAATTACTATGATAAAGAAGGTAGACGTTGCGATAAAAGTTTATTAAAAAGTCACGGAAAGTTTATTAGATTTCATCGTTTTAATAAGTTTAGTACTTGAAGAAACTCTCGAGAGACGCCGATTATAAT
Source organism: Tetramorium simillimum (assembly GCA_011636635.1). Classification (NCBI taxonomy): domain Eukaryota; kingdom Metazoa; phylum Arthropoda; class Insecta; order Hymenoptera; family Formicidae; genus Tetramorium; species Tetramorium simillimum. The sequence goes on from VBVQ01001518.1 coordinate 708, forward strand.
TAAAAGTGAATCGCTTGACAAAGGAAATTACATCACAGATAATTTTCTTCGTCAGCATCTTGCGTTCTTACCTAAAAGCAAAATGTAGTGTTTTTTCTTTTTATTAATATCAAAAGTCTTCATAAATTTTCAAAAACCGTTGTTAATATCACAATTGTAACAATTTAGGTATATAATTTTTAATTATGTCAATATTATAAATTATATAAATTTGAATTGTAAATTAGGTTATTTAACCTGATATGATACTTTATCACAATCTTACCTCGCATATCTTGTTTAAGTATACAAGGTTTATCTTGCTTTTATTAGCAAAATTTCACTATTTTATAAGGAGTTACTTAAAAAAGATATACTGCCAACTTGTTCAAATGACGCACGCGGATCAAACTTAAAACACTGCCGGGAGGCATTCGGCATATCGTCTCCAGCATTAAGCAGGACACAGTGAGAGGAGCGAAGAGAGAAAACCGTTTTCAAAAGTCGGATCCAAGCCACGGTGGTGGTGATGTGACCTACCCGTAGGAGGGTGGAGGGACGTTTCCAGAGCGTGGTTTAGGGTAGATAGGGGCGAAAGTCACTGCACAGCCCCTGTGGGGGCCACTAGCCGGCTTCGTGCCTTCGTCGCGACTTCAGGAACTCCTGTTGCCGACTCTGCTGAAAGCTGTACACTTGGAGAACCGGCGGTGCGGGATGATGGGGCAGGAAAGTGGACAATGTCCTGTGAAAAAATAGAACGCTTCGACCATCCATCGTAAATCTCAATTTTTCATGTATATTTTTAAAAATTTATACAATCAGCATAACTTAACTACATTACGTTTAAAAATCAATAATAATTTCCGTAACAATTTCTATAAAATATGATATATGAAGAAGAAAATGTACTTATATTACTAACAATATAAAATCTTCAAGATAATCACGTTCATACCGCTGTATGATGTTAAGGGATGTTGGACGTCCCGAAGGTGTCCGAACTTCGTTCTCTCTGCCTATAGACGCATCTGTTGCCCTATCTCTCTCTTTGTGCGCTGTCGGTATCGCGCGAGTGCCATGGGTGTTAAACTTTATTAATATCCTTATCAAAAACAGCGACGTGGATAACTGCGGTAGTTGCAGTTCGCGGGATTCGGAAGTTCCGCTGCTCCTCTCTGTTCGAGAATAGTTCCTGGGGTTTCTCCCGTGGGCGCCGTGGCCAGCCGTTGGGTTTGCGAGTCCTGAAGGACTCGTCCGTATCTCTGGCAAACTATCGTTCGGGACGTGTACAAGAGGCGGGATAGTAGTCGACGTAGTTATATACTGTTTCGTGCGTGTACTCTTGTCGAGATCTGGAATTAAAGTTCCTCGAAGAAATCTGTAAGTATCTGTATCTCAGATGAGAATTTTTAAATGACAAGTTGAAACAAATTCTCACTAAGATATCACACATATTTTTATATCAACACGATTTGTGATTGATAAATAATTTTGTATGCGTATGTTCTGCTTTTACTATAGTATAATTATATTATATAATAACTTAAAAAATATAACATTTTTCTACTAATACATTAATAGTAATTCTACATTGCACATACATGTATAATTACAATATATGTCTTTCTAATATTTTTCTAATCCAATAGATGTAATTACAATGAGAAACATAATGCGAAACAGTAACAGCGGCCATTTCAATTTTGTGTTTGATTAATGATAGTAATGGGACGACGTGTCAACGACTTTTGAGAACATTAGAACCTTTATGATCTCGTAAACGAAGGAAAATGGAGTTTCGACTCCGTTAACGAAGGCTTTCAGTTGATGTATTTTCATAAAATCAATTATGGTATCAGCAAAGATAATTTTTATTACTTTATATATTTAACTTTTAATAAAGTTTTAAAAATAGTATTAATAAATATAAAAGTTACTCTAAATTAGCATTTTTATATACTGTAGTATATAATAAATATACATTATTTAAATGTGCAAAAATAGCATTAATATCTCAATTTCATATCTAAATTATTGAATCATTTTCAATATAACAATTAAATATAATTTTCTATCCGTTGTTTTACGTAAACTGATTTAATGTTTAAGCTTTAGAAGGAATAGTCTCCATACAGAAGAAAAATTTTACAACTTGAAGATTTGTAATCGCGCAGCGATTAAAAATAAAACATGCATTAAAAGAATAAATCTTTATTATGTTGTATATTTAGTACTTTTAATATGTAAAATAGCTTGCGTATTTTATAAAGCAATCTTTGTAAATTATGAAACAAATTAGCGACGTTTAAAAAGGAGTTAATTGCTTATATCCAATTATACACTATCTTGAATACGCGGTAGTCTCTACGGATGTCTCAAACTAATTATATTATAAACATGAAAGAGAAACACTTTGTTGAATTATCGACAAAATTATAACAGGAAAAATCTGATAATATAAGAAAGCTTTATCCAATCTCAATCCTATGTTATGAGTTATCAGATTTCTACAGTTCTTTTTAATTGTATAAACTTTCTTTATTTATATTATTACTTATTAAATATTTTATATTTTATATGCTGTACAATTTCTGTTGCAGCTATTTATTAGTTTCAATCTTAAAAAAGGCGTGTTAAATCGATACTCGAAAGTCTCAAAGTATTGTTACCTTTTTTCCGCGATTCTGATTGATTTTCTCGCTTGACTCACTTTGTATTGCGAGAGTAACATATAGACATGAAAATTATTTGCTAATTTTTTGTTATTTTTTGCTTTTAAAAGTAATTTTTTTGCTTTACTTTTTAAAAAGTTACGAGGTATGTAAAAATAGCGTATACATAAGTTATATACATAGTGTATACATAAGTCATATCCTTCCTTCTTCTTTCTCCTCTCTTAGAAAAGAGTTGTAAAGAACAAAATTAAAGAATTAAAAATTTTGTAATCTTAAATCTTTGCAAAAATTATGTTTCATTATATAATAATGAGAAATTTCGTGCACAAAACGCGTGTCCACCACCGCTAGTTTTATAAAAAAAAAAACGTTTTAATGATGAATCACGGTTGACCACTTGCGAGAATTTAGTTAATACTGATCACCCATTGGCGACGAAAGGCTAGTGCGCTTTGCATGATGGCAGGGAGTAGGTAACGAGGACTGTAACCCACGCCAGTAAAGTTATGATGGTTTATGAATACTAGCGTAACGAATGCTATGGTAACCCCACGCACCCTGCTGAATGGCGCGCCGTTATGCCATAATACGAAACTATAACGCGTGATTTTCTATGCTGAAAATTGTTTTACGCCTATAAATAGAACCTGCTGTGCAGCGACAGTTGGCGCATAAAACTATAATGACCGATATGCCATTTTTTTTCTTGTGCAATCGAAGCAAGCAAATAAAATACTATTAACTAAAATTAATAAGATGTATTTTCACAAAGTATCGGAGTTATTTCTGTATATTGTAATACGTGAATTTAAGTGTTTAAAATAATATAAAATATCAAGAAGATAATTGTAAGATTTAACTTGACAAAATTATAGTAATGTATTTTGATGTTTTAAGAATTATAAAAAATTAAATTATTATATGAAGGATATCTTTTCATCTTGAAATGATTTAATGAGTTTATCTGTGTATTGTCTCAACATATTATTTATTATACATATTTATTTATTGTGCATTATATTTGAAATTGACTAATCATTGATTCTTAAAAATCTGATTGATCTGATTTATAAAAAATGATTAGTAATCTGTTTTTTCCAACAGATCGAAGATTATTGTTGCAAACCAGTAGACGAGTATCAAGTATAATATATGAGCTTTAGCAGGTACGGCTGTACAATGCGATCTAATGCCGAATTCGCTAGTCAGGCATTCAGAGACATGACGTATCGTTGACATAGCTACGGGGGGTACGATAGCAATTTGTAAGAGGAACCCCCGTGGAGGGGATGTTACAGAGTCGCATTTAGCTTAGGGCGCAATATGCTATGGCACTTGATTAAAACGCCATGGTGCAGTCTTTGCAGTATAAAACACTTCTAAGTGGCGATGCAAGGGGATGACTCCGCAGAGGTTAATTTATCCTTTGAATTGAAAGGAAAAATGTTAGAAGTAGGTGCTGTTCGCATTTGAAACTCTTATTTCTTGCTTGTGAATTATGCAAATTTTGTCAAATAATCTTTTACATATAAAATATTGAAATATTAATGTTTTAGATAATAAGTCTAATAAACTTGAAAAATGTTTGTGAAATCAAAAAATTAAAAATATTTAAAACAATTAATAAATATTACTATCAAATTCTATGAATATCTTTAGTTATATTTATACTTAAATTCTTCTTTCTTTTAGAATTTATGGACCATACGGTCAGTCGTAGCATGTAATGTGATGTAGCGACGTATTATCGCAGCATCGAGAGGGCTCTAGCAGGATACACGGACAGATGGAAGTGTTAATAATGGATGATTGCGCCCCTCGTTGATGGTTGGTGAATCGTATTATTAGAGACGAACACTTTTTTGTAAGAAAAGAAAATTTACACACAGCATACTTAATTAATTTAGTAATTATCGTCACGTTTCTTCATATCTGATTAAAATTTATTACGGACCTACGATCTTTGTGAGCCAATTAATTAAAAAACACGAAGATATTTCAATTTTCTGAAATCAACGAAGAGATTTGTAGTTTGCCAATATGCAGAGCTTAAAATAGTCTTTGAAGTTACTAAGAATGTTGATAAAAAAAGATTAAGATAATAACTTGGCCGTTTCAACCTCAGCTTAACGTTTCTGTCGTATTGTGGTCAGAACGGAAGCGGAAAATGAGCGAACCGCGGGAGGTAACGAAGGACGGGAGGAGGATTTGAGGGTCCGGTGCGAAGCTGGGCCGAGGGCAGGACGACATAATGGACACATTAGTGCCTGGCCTCCAGTTTAATTAGTTTACATTACCGTGGCATCGTCACCACCGCGAAGGGGTTGGCCGCGGCCGGGAAGGAGAGAACAAGAGTGAGAGCGGGAACGAGAGAGCGCGCGCGCACGCGGCACCGTAGGGGCAGGCCAGGTTGATTAATCGGGAAAGTTTGATGCGAGTTGACGGAGACGCTAATCACGCCTCGTAACCGAATAATACTGCGCGCTCTAACTTGCAATATTCATGAACCGCTCGACGTACACGTAGCAAACGGAATTCATTATCAATGACACTCGTTAAATATCGTTGCTCAGGAAGAACCCCTTTGCTCCAGATCCCCTCTACCGATTCTGCACTTCTGCCTATAAAAAGTCACCTACAGAGAGTTTCGGTGAAGTTGTTCAAAGGAGTATCTGTGTCACCCGAGAGTCAAGAGCGATAAATAGAGTCCTTTACATCGCTTCGTTTGTTTCTGTGAAAGCAGTAATAAACGGATGTGTGGACGAGAGCTTGTTTAAAACCTTTTTTGAAAAGAAACACGTTGAGAGTACACAGGAAGCTTTTTAGGCGCACCGCGCTTCTCGAAAGCACGTTGACCTAGTTCGCGTTGCCGGCGATGCTGACCAACGGATTACACGGCGCCGTCTCGCCGCGCGTTGCGCCGCGCAAAACGCGCGCGCGGAGATTGAAAGGATTACGACGTTCGCGGGCGAAGCGTGGGGTGCGGATCCGCGTGCACACGCGAACGAGCGAGACGAGAAAGAGGCGCGGCATAGTTCATTTAATTACAAATTCCATTAAAATGAATGCCAGTTCAGAAACAAACTCCACATATCTGCATTAAGCCGCGGGGCAACATGTCTTAATCAGGTTAATATAAATATGAAATATGCAGCGAGTGTTAGCCATGGGTTGCTCGCGGGTAAAGGGTTGCGTGGACGTAGCCGGCATACGTGTGCCACCACCTTACGACTCCTGGGGGGCGCCTTCATATTAACCCTTGCATATTAAGCGTGCGATAACCGGATTCTCTAATATTAACGTTGTCACTCGACGCTCGCCGTGGCGTCAACTTACTCGGCGGTCCTTACCAAATGCCATTTACCCGAAGACGGATCCATCTCGCTGACGAAATAATGCACGAGCCGCGTGCCATTGCTCGCCCGCGGGTAAATCTTGACGGCTTGCGGTCGCTTTTGGCACGAAGATAAAGCAAACGTTTCTAAATAGATACGAGATAAAATACCGTGTCAATGTGTAACGCGTAAATTACGTCTATACAATTTTTCGTGTAATCTGAAGCTATTGCTAGAATAATAAATTGCTGGAATAATAAAATATACGTGGTATTATTAAATGCGCGCGCTGTGAGTGCAACGTGTCAAAAATACAGTATAATTCTTAATCTTGGAGAATCTTTGAAGCACAGTCATTTCCGAAGAAGGTATCCTATCAACGCGCGGCAAAATTACGTGGCACAAGGTATTTGTCGACGCGTGCAGTGTAAACTTTAATCAAGCCATGCCCGGGTCAGAGAGCAAAAAATGCCCGAGAGAAAAAGTGCGCAGGAGTGAAAAACCAAAGGAATGCAAACATTTCGCTCGGCTCGATATTTTTCAATATAGCAGCGACGCCGTTAGTCTGACCACCAGGGGAAATCTGGCACGGTCTCCGAGACTGGACGATATTATAAATATTAGATCAATTAAGAATTAACAAACGGTCACCGTCCCACCTCTGAGTAACGAAAAGTAACGACTTTATAAGTCACATATGGTTTCGCGTGTTCGTATGTGCAAGTGTCAACCATCGTGGCACGTATAGAAGAGAAAGAGGAAGAGAGAGAGAATTGCCGCGAGAAAAAGAGGGTGACATGGAAGAACGGCAGAATGCGACAGAGAGAAAGAGAGAAACGGGGAACGAGAGAAAGAACGTTCGTGCGTAGTCCCAAAGTCCCAGAGCCGATCCTGCCAAGTTATTTAAATTCAAATTCGAAATATCGTCGGGGGTTGCTAACATATTGTTTGTTTCGTTTGGACCGCGGCGATAGTGAGAGGGTGAAGGCTATCTCGCGGCCGAAAATATCCCCCTCCTCGAGCCCCGTGTCCGATTGTCACAAGTTCGCTGCCGATAAAAACTTTTCGACGATTTATATTCGTCTCATTATAATCGCTCGTATTCCACTCGTGTTTTGTGTAGTAATTTAACAAGAAAAAAAAGATGAGAAAAATCGTTCCGTCGAAATTGTCGATACACGTAAAACGCGTAGAACCTTTTTTCTATTCGCACTATGTTTCGTGTCTTTTACGTTTCATGTCTTTCGCGGTTGTCCAGACCTTATTTGCATACGTGAACGAACGCAATACGCTACGTACGTTGTAGGAGTTCCAGCACGGCACCGATGTCATGTTCGCGTACACGGTATATTCCCTATCCCTTAACAATTTGCTGCTAACATGCCGAGGAAACCCGCTCGCGACCGTTCTACGACCCTGTACAGATCTACAGGCCTCTTCAAAGTTTCAGATCCTCTATGTCCGTCGGACAGCGAACGTAGATTACCGTGCAATATGCAGCACTTCATATTCATACCTTGTTCCGACGGCCTTCATTACTGCGTTCATCGCGATCGTAGATTATAATACTGTTTGAAATATGCGCGACGAAGACGTTCAAAGACTGGGCTGAGAGTCGTATGTTGTACTCTATTAAGAGAAAAAAAATGAACAAAATACACGCCGCCCCCTAATATTGTCAAGTATCAGACGGCGGGAAAGATGATATAGTCATACGGGCAAGATAGAGGTCCGGAAGCTTTTTAAGCTTTCGTTGCCACTTGTGCGGGTCAGTCTGCAAAAAGACTTAATTAATGACCAGCCTCTCCCTAAGGACATCCATGGGACAGCGCGGAGGAGAGACGAGGTGAGCGAGAAGCAGTGAGATGACGGAGTGCCCTCCGAGGAACGACCCTCGATGCAAACTCCTCGTATGAATATGTCTCTGCTAATTCAAACTTCGTCCCAGAGGTAGATGCCGCCTGTTTACGGGGAATATTAAAAACTTTAACGTCGTCTGCTTGACCGGCTCCGTCGAAAGCGCCGTAGCGACATGTGTGTCTATACTCATAGATGTGCACGAGTTCCTCGTGCTAAATGCATAGCATCGCGAAACAGATCGTCGCTGACGAATTGCTTGTCTCATCGCGAAATCTTCTCACGGTGTCGCGAAGCTTATCTTTTGAGCTTGGAAGGCATTTGAGAACGAAGTTTTCCTACTGACGGGCTCCATCGCAATTTAACGCGGTCATTCCGTACTTTCTTCCCGCGTTTACTGCTACTCGGTAATTTTACGAGCCGTCTTTTTTCCGCCAAGATGCGATCGTATAAGGGTGCCGCCGAGACATGTACAATTCAGTTAGAGGTGCCGTAAGGGCGGTTTTACGTCATATCGTACCACCCCGGTCCTCGTTCCCGCCGCCTTCTCCGGCCGATATTTTATTTAGGCGATAATTGAAAATTCCACGGAATACGACCGATGGATTTGTCACCAAGGAAGGTTTTACACCTACCTTGAATTTCCCATAGCACCTCCTTCCGTCGTATCCTACGGGCGACGCTTCTTCCCTCCATCGTGCTATGGTGTTGTGAAGTACGGCGGAAAGTGAGAGGGATCGTCCAAGGAGATGGCGATATCACGGCTTTATTGACCGCCCCACGATGCTGTTTCGGTAATCATGCATCTGCTTCGAAAATCTGAAAGTTATTATTCGTTTCACATTTAATTCTAATAAATAATTCCAATTATATATACTGCTATATTAAAGAATATGAAAATAATATACAAAATAATCGTTTTCATATTCTCTATATTTATATAAAATTACTTTTATTTTTTAATAACTGTGATTATATATATATTTTTTAACGTTCATTTATCTCTGCATTTGCATATTTATCCATTATATCCTGTAACAAGTAGTTGATATCTCTTGGAAGAAGCGTTTATTTCGGAATCGAATTCATCTTTCCGACGTTTCCTCGCTCCTCGCTTGGCGTTCGTCAGAGACCGATACATCTTAGCGAGTAGTCCAGTAACGCGTGGTAGAAGCGAAAATTTGGCGGTCGGTCTGATGCGGAGGCGAAGAAAGACGCCCCGCACTTACCGCGGCGAACGTGAGCGGATACGTGGAAACGTGAAAACGTGTGTGGAAAAGCGCGTGGAGGTTGGAACGAGAGTGAGGTCAGGGGTGAGGGCGAGTGTGGATTGAGGGGACCCCATGGAGTCGTGAAATCCATCAGACCAGGCCTCGAGCCCCGTTTGCTGGCGCTACTTACGGCGGTGCGGCAAGAACGGCATCAACGGGACTGAGGAGACTTGGAAGATGTCGAGGTGGCGGAGGGGCTTGAGGGCCAAGAATAAAATATCATCCACGGTATGTCCCCTTTGAGAACGCAACATCTTTCTCCATCCTCTCCGGTTTTTGCTCTTTCGCATCTCGAAGGTCTCTCTCTCTCTCTCTCTCTCTTTCTGGATCTCTCACCTATTCCTTCTTCTTCCTTCTACCGCATTCTTAGCGCGAGTCTGCCGGGGAGTGCACGACTTGTCATTCGTATTCTTAAATTCGACGGCTTCTGCGACGCGGTGCCACGTTCATGCATCCAAGATTCCATCGTCGAGTTTTCAAAGGATCGCTGATGGAGTGCATTGGCACGTTGGAAATGCAGAATCGTCGCGAGCGCATTTTGAAATTTGCACGATGTCTCATCAGGCATTCAGGGATTTCAGTTATAAATATCGTGTCATGTGCTAAAGTACGCTTAGAAACACATATGATTATGGGATTGAATTAATATAATTTAAATTGTATTTAATGAGTATGACTGACAAAGAAATACTAAAATTAATATCTATTGGCATCACAGGCAAATAAATGTTTGTTATAATAATAGAAAAGTACATTCGTTCTTTCGACTTTTCTCGCCATTTCGGACCAATCCAGAAACTATAAAATCGCGTGTCCCGAGCTTCTTCGGCGAATTTCTTCGCCTGGGGGATCGCGCGAAGACAAGGACGCGAAAGAAGAGGCGGTCCTTAAATCTGAAAAATTAAATTATATCGCCGTAAAGAACGATGCCCGAGGGTTTAGTGTCTCGTAGATGGGGCCGAGTGACGTGTATACGGCGCGGAGATCGTTGAATAAAAACAGCATTAGTCCGTGCATAATGTATGGATGATGGCGACGTGTCTTGTGCCAGCGCGACTCGTACGCGAGGAGGAGAGGGGGTCGGAAAGCTCAGACCAAGTAGCCGACTAGCTAAGGGAGCTATACGAGAATGCTGGGAGTCGTAAAGCTCGCGACTGCTCGCACCTTGCCCGTTATAATAATTTAGTTCATGAAATTCATCCTGGCACCTACTCGCGTCCAAGTAGTTGTCGCACTGCCCAGGGATGCACAAGCAACAATTTCAATTATACGTGACAAAGATACATCGTGTATAAGAAGCAGATTTTTTTTAAAATAGAAAAAAAGAGACAATTATCTGCCGAGTGTTTTCGAATAAACGTGCAACAGATAAAATTCCTCCAATTCGGCGGAGATTTCAATTCTAGCCTCGAAGAAATCTTGGCGCGGCGAAAGAATCTTTTCAATAGGCGGCACTGAAAGAAATCGCAGATAGCTGCCATACAGAATCACGCGGAAGACATCGCGGACGAAGAGTTTCGATATGAAATCAACGAAAAGAGCAGGCGAGCGCGGTGGTAGGGCATCTACCGCGGACAAAAAAATGTATTATTACAGGGCGGCACGAAATGCCGATTTGATTTATCAAACGGGAAATCCTATCATCTCCATACTACAGGACTTTTCACTCCAGGTCTTTGATTAAAATGCGAGCTTAATCATCGCACTCTGCAGCCACCTGGGGACTTTGCTCGTCGCTTGCTATCTCCTCCTCCCCATGTCCTTCACCCTCCGATACAGGGCCTCTACCTTTTCTTTCCCTACTGCGTCTCAGCGAAAGCTGGAAAACCAGAAGGATAATGCATGACGCGGTCTTTTGTTGCTCCGCGGCGACAGAGAGGCGAGGTATGACGAGGAGAAATAACCAGAGAGTCTTCCTGCCTTCCTGTTTTAAGATATTAAAATGTGTCATCAGCTGATGCCTTCGTTACTGCATTGTGATGGATTCTGCTCGGCATCTCTTTCTTACGACGTGTTTCTGCGTTCTCACTCCTGCTCTGGTATACTTCTACTTTAATTACGAGAATGCTACTCAGTTTAGATAGAAAGAGTGTATATTGTCTCCTATATTTTCTCAGACTACGTTGCTACAATACCTTTGAGAAGCACATGAATGTGATTAATATTTCATACATTTTGCCATATTGTGCAATAACGCGACAATAATTCATTCTATAATTTATGATATTTGTTTCAAAATATTTTTTATTGAGAAATGTTAAATGGTGAATGTATAATCCTATTTTGTGTTAATTTAATATGTATGCAACATCTTTGGTAATAAATTGTCTGTAAGGGTGAAAATTTACTGAGCGAGAGAATAGAGAGTTACAAGTCTTATGGTTTCTACGTGGAAGAAGGAGTGACGATTGACAATCGTCAGTTTTCCAATTTTCGATAAATCATCTCGAGACGACCGCACAAGGGCATCAATAGATCCGCGACGATATCAGGATGTAAGGCGTCGGCGAGAATGTAGGGTGGGTAGGGGAAGTTGGTGGCGAAGGTAGAGGGTGGAAAACGGAGAAGAGGGAAGGGGTGGTTCTCGGGGCTTCGTGAGAGGATGGGTAGGCGAAGTAAGGGTAGGGGATGGGGAGGGGGTGCAATTTCCGCGGCTCGTGATTGGGGCAGCCTCCTCGGGGAGCAAAAACTCCATCTACAAATGAACAGCCGTGACAAGAGCCATAATTTCTCGGGGCTGAGCCGCAGCTACCGTGGCTTCTGCCAGCCGCAACCTTCCTTTTCGTTTCTGACATGATCTTATACACAGAAGATGGCATACGGCCATGTCGAAGAACTCAAGAATTCTGATCTTAAAGAACCTCACGTTGTCGAGATACTTATGTTTGCTCAGAGTTTCTAACGTATACTCGCGTAGACCTTTTGGCAAATTTGTGAGCTTACGATACAGATTTTCTATAAACAGTCATTAGGCGGAGCATGGCATTACTTTATCTTAAAAATAGCATCTTTTTACCATTATATTTATTAAATGGGGTTGTGTTAAACACTATTTATATAAAAAATGAAAACTGTAGAAGGGGAATAAGAGTGTAAATTATTTTATTTAAATATTTTTTGGATAGTTGCTTGGCTTTCCTTGACATGTGTGTCTAATGGATAACTTTGCGTATCCGTGTCAGGTGTCATTTCAATTCGCCGCAGTCGGGCTCGATCGAGAGATACCGATATCATGACACGGCGCGTCAGACTAGATAGAAACGACTTTCTGAAAAGTTTCTTTCGACGGCACCTCTCACGTCGATCCGGGCGTCGAGCTTCACTTATATTTCAGGAGTATTCCGAGCTATCCTCTCGCTCGATTTAAAACTGCACGATGTTATACGTAGCGACCTCGGCAGCACAGTTTCGCCGTGCGACCGGCACGGTCGATCTATCAGTGGCAATTCCGGGCTGCAACGGAGAACACAGTTATTCGCGCGCGAGGGGGAGGACGGGACGCCATTTTCCGGTGAATTTCTCGGTTGGTAATCCTACCACGTCTGTGGAAGCGAGCCCGACCCTCCGATCCTAACCGGATCACGCCTCAAGGATGATGTATGATTGTGCCCACGAAAAAATTAAACGTACTTGATAAATAGAGTTGGCGGCAGTGACTGCGCCCGCGGAAGAGCGAGGGGAAGGAAGTGAAAAGGTCGGTTAGACCATGCTACAACTGTGTGCCGTCAGCTATATAGCGCTAACTCGACCTACCGCGCCTTTCGGTTTTCCTCCGAAATTCACCGTCCCGCGGGACGGCCCACGCTCGGTGGTTCCGCGCTGGAGATCGCGTTCGTTCGATCACACTTTCCGTAAATCATTAAAGCCTTTTAGCACGTTCGGCTCCGCTGAGGAGACCGTGTCATTGCGCTTCTCTGATCGAGCCGGCTCAAGCGAACCGCTTGTGTTGAAATTTACACGCGATCAAATAAATTCTTTTCGAAATTAAAAAGAATATGCATGATATATGAGAGATATTGCTTTTTTTATAGAATCTGAATTTTTTATAAAACATGTTTGTCACATTCTGAAAAATTTAGAAAGCTTTGCTGCTATATTTAAAATATTCTCACTCAGTATTGCAAATAAAAATTTAATATTCATCATCGGAATGTGTAATGTGTGATATATTTAATATCGCTATCGGATAACTCAGTTATGTTTTACCGAATCAAAGTTACAATCCATAGTGAAACGATTCGAAGCTGATGCGAACTCTTCCGAGAGGGTAGAGACCAGTTTCCAAAGTCCAAGTTTTGGCCCCGAAGGAACTGACCTCTATTACGCGGGGTTAACCGCTTGGCATTCTCACTTCCGGCAAGACTTTGATTGGTCTCCCAATCCTATTAGTCTTAGATACCAAACCCTTATGACATTTTGGTTTTGTGTCATGATCGAGTTGTTTATGAGATAATATTTTTACAACAACAGAGAGAGACAATTGAGAAATTTTCATCTATTTCGCAAAATGTATTACTCTTCAATGATAATTAAAACAATAAAAAGTTTAACAAAGTATTTAATCGTCTGTATATTTTAATATTTATCTGTATATTTTAATGTGAAAGAATGATGCGATATTATTAATAATAGAATATTAGTTTATTTGATTATATTGATTTAAAATAAGACATGCAATGTATATTCTGCAATAAAAAAATATAATAGAATTTTACATGAAAACATATGTTTAGTAATTGTAAATTTACTAGTATGTTATTCCAACGGTATAAAGAAATATCTTCGTTCTATAATAGAAACTGTCGCGTTTGTATGCGTTATTTGTAAAATATTCGTCGCCATTCGAGATATTTTTCATCGCGTACCGATTTTCACGTTTACCCGATTTCGAGGTAGGAAAGCGTATAGATCAGATCCGTGTAGGGTACTACCTTCTTCGTGCATTCCACGTTTCAAAGCATATGCAGATGGATAGATGGAAACCTGTGACGTCGGTTCCCGCCTTGCCATGGAGTCTCCGGAGACACCGTGTGTCGCGACCCTAAATAATACACGAGCATATTTTTCTATCGCACATGCGATGTCGTTGGCACCGTTGAAAATACACGATTGTCAGCATCCCAATTTATTTTCAAGTTTTAAAAGACAAAAACGGCTTATAAATTTGAATTATCACAAAAAACGTATGATTATATAGAATAATGTTTTATAAATCTTCTAAAATTGCAATGTTTTAGAATTTCTCAATATTTAGGAATTTCTCTTTATGTGTACACATAGTAAATTAAAATTATACTTCTCTCTCCTTATATCTCGTAAAATTTTTCAATTTTTAAAACTATTTTTATATAAAATATATCCATCAATTACAGCATATTAATTTCACGATACTAATTAGTTTCAGTGGTGAAATAATATCTTTTTTAAAATAACATAATATAATTGAAGAGATAGATAACCCAGTTATATTATTAATATAATAATACTTGACAGGAAAGTAATGTGCATAAAAATATGTATAAAAACTGTTGTACATCAATTTTTATATTATTTGCAATTGATAACAAACGGTAAATTTACCGTTTTAATATAATAAATTTTAACTTAATATTATATTATACGCGACATTGAACAAATTTCAAACACGAATGATAATTTGAAGGAGAAATTTTATATTATACGAGTGCCATGTTATGGATAAAGATTGAAATAGAAGAGATTCTCGCGTTTATGAGAGAAAGCGATGAACAGTGAGCGGCGAGTTTTTGCAGGCGATATTAAAACTGTATGAAGATAAATATCGTCTTGGCTCAGAACTTGAAGAACTAAGTATTAAGTTATGAATCATAAAGATACGTCGTTGAATTACGATCGCGCTTCATGTTACATAATAACTGAGAGTCCTTCAGAGTTGATTATTTTTTCTTACTGTAATACATGATATTTAAAACAACCTAAATTATATTATAGATAAAATTACATGTCAGTAAAAAGCGCATATAATTTTGGAAGACTTTAACACAATAAGTAATAAGTAACGACTGTGTCGTTAATGAAGTCACTTCTTACACCCGTTACACCTTTTGTTACGCGATTCTTCATTTTGCAAAGTGAATCGTGCCTTTGCCTTGCAAAATTAATCTAAAAGCGATGAGGGTTTGCTTAACGCGACGTTAGAAAGTCGATGGCCTTACGGATGGCCGCAGCCACACGTTCACATCGCGCAGGTACAGGAGGTTGGAGCTGTGCTCCGCAATTAAGAGCGAGGTCCCTGCAAATTAAGAGTTAAGGTGCATAGGTGGCCCCGTCGGAGTGGGGGCCCAGGCGGCTGGCGGCTTTCACGGGGGTTGAAAGCTACGAAGGCGGTACCGGACACGCCCCTGGTGGCCGTACGCGCAACCACTGTGCGCCTTTCCTTGCGATATTCCACCTATATACCCCTGAAAACCCTAGTACACCCCGGCTGTCTCTCTATTCCTACTCACTCCACCCCCTTCGCACTCGGCAAGACGGCCGGGCTATGCACAGGATCGGCGCGGAGGGCGCGAATCCACGGTGCACTGTCGTGCACCGCGCATCTTTCGATATCTTTTTATTATTGTACCGAAAGTACGGCCGCCATTAATCCTCGTACCCCCGATGCTTTCAAATCGGAGATGCGGTCGGGGTAAAGTAGCTCCATACTCTCTTCAGCACCGTATATATGCGTTTCTAGCTGTAGTCATGTGATTTCGAAATGTTTCGCAATACATGATTCTGTACACGGTTTACATCTTAAATGTCTTGCTTTCTGTAATTTTAATGTTTACGATACGTTCACTAATTCACATTTATTATGTCAATTTAACGTGGACCTAAAAAGAGAGCAGAGAATTCGATTAGTACTATTCTTAAAGAAGTTATCAATAATTAAAAGTTGTAGACTTTAATATTTATAATTTGTTTAAAGAAAGCACATCTTTATCGGTTACTGAAAAGAACATTATTGTAAATCAAAAGTCGGATGCCTTGTTGGGATTTATATCTTGAGCATTAAGCTTGATGGAAGATTGAGTTACACGGCAAAATTGTCGGCGATACGAGTCGACAGTAGATTAGCTGCCAATCTCTACTATATTTTGGGAATGATGTCTATGTGCACGCGCGCGAGGTTTCCCAATACTTTTGGGACGAATTCGGGAGGGCACGAGCGTAGAACGGTAATTACGGGAGTCGGAAAGTCGTCAGCCTCGGTCATAACTTCGTGGGATTCCCAGGAGGGCTCGGGTGCAATTTGTCGGTAGGCTCGGTAGCACGGCGGGTGAAAAGGACCGGCCGCGATTATTTGGGGCGTTGGATGCAGGATGCAAACAACGACGAGGGACGTCGAACAAATGACGTGTGTCTGTTTGTGCATTCGTCTCATTCCGTCGATCGTATGTCCCCGTCTGTTCTGAATTCGTTCGGTGTACAAAATCGCGGCGGGGCTGTCACGTTGTTGGGAAAGCAAAAGGTCGCTTGTAATTATAAGACGTGCCAATTTGTTACGCGAATACGTGGAATTAATACAAATTGTTTTGTTCTATAATATAGACTCTTATTATGCCGGTATTATTATTTTACGTTTTCTACAAATATTATCGCGAAATACATATAAGTATGTACGATATTTAAAGATTATACTATAAATATTTTTTAATAACAGTATATGTAATATTAATAATCTGAAAAATTGCCATTATTTTCTGTGCAACTTAATTATTTTAAAATAATCTGCCTATTTCTCAGAATTGTGAAACACATCTCGGAAAAATGTCATATTATATTCAATAATTATATTAATTATCAAATCTTTTTGTGAATGTTAAAGAAACAAAGAATGCTTCCAGTACAAAGCAAATAACATCCGTCGTATCCGGACCGACGATGATTCGCGGTGTAAAAAATCGCAGTCGTCGCCTTCGGTACTTGTGGCTCGCGTATCCTGAGAGCTACGGCATTGGCCGCGCGGTGGCTTATCAATGATTCAGGCGCAATCTCATTCCGTATGATAATCCGCGGACCTGGAGAAATATTCATCGTGGCGGTTCGGCGGTCCTCATGAAATTCCGTGGCTCTCGCGGCTCCTGCGCGCCTTAGGAGGCCACCAGGGGCCCCGTTGCTGCTTTGCGGGATTTTCGTATTCTCCGGCGAGATGATGTTACCCGTGCGCGGGACACTGTGATACATGCAAGAACATTCCGGAACGGCTTCTTCTGTTGGTAGACGAGAAGGAACAACGACACCAGGCGGTCGGGTGTCCGCGGCCGGACGGGAAGGCGGGGGCTCCTAAGTAGGAATGGAGGAAAAAAGCCAGAGTTCTTCGCGAAAGTTTGGCGCTAGCCCCCGAGATGCGGGAAGCCGCGGGATTACCGCCGATAGGGGATGATACTTTTGTGAGTCGGACACGGGTAAATGATGGATCGTCCTGGTCGTGTCGAGGAATGTAAAACTCACGTAAATCTCGGGCTTTCGCACGGCGAACTGACGCACGGCATAGCTCACGTACTTTGCACTTCGTTCGCTCGCGAGTTTCGCCGCTATCTTTTTCGTGACAGTCATGCTGATGAGAACTGACGCGCGTTTCCGAGAGTTTCGAACGAATCGTTGCATGTCACGCGATTTTATCATGCGTCTAAGTATACTTAAAATTAAACGCGTTAACATAAAATAGCGAACTTGAAATGACATCATATCGTTATATAAGAGATTCGTCATCTAAATAAGTATTACGTTAATCATCATGTTAGAAGTGGTCCGTCTTATTTTAATTTACCAAAACGCTCCAACAAAGAAGAATGTATCAAAATAACACAGTGTGTAGACAAAATATCGTTTAGGCGACAGATCGCACTCTCTCTAGAGAATTTCAACGAGCGTACCTGTCCAAAATCCTACCCAACATTCTTCCGGGACCTCGAAAAGTCAAATATTTGGACCGATTGCAAAGTCATCGAAGGCCTCACGCGCGTGGCTTTCTTTCACGAGAAAATCGGCGGTTTTCACGCGATTCACCAGCGACCACGCAGCTCGAAGGAAAGAAACATTGTTCGAGTTTCGCTGTATCCTCAGGGACGTGCTCTCCTCCGCCTCGCCAACAGCTGATTAATCGTTCTGCTCTCCCCCGGGGGACCAGGGAGACGCATCGAGCGGCTTCTTTGTCGTTGTGAATGGCGTTTCGTACTGACTATTTTTCGTTTACCGTTATAAGAAGCAGACCATCTTGAGGAACATAGCATTTCTTATAACATGCCCCCCCGTCGCATGTTTCCATTGCATTGGATGATTTTTTGAAAGGCGAATTTTCGTTTTGTATTCATAAATAATACGTTTCTTTCTTCTACGTTTTGAGAATAAAAACGACAAAAACGACATTTGTTCATACAACGTGGAATATTTATAAATATAAAGATTGCATTGATGCAATTTCACTTGAATGCATGGACGATTATTGATATTCTAATCTTACGAAGCGAAATAGCAGTGACCCGGAGAGTGAAAATACCGGTTACAAAGAGGACATGCGGGGCAGTTTGTTAAGCACCGAAGTCGCCCCTGCAGTGCGGTATATCCGGTGCAGCTTAATTTGTTTATTTGGTAGGAGGGCGTGGTAGGATATTCGCAGGGTAGGAGGGTGAATTGCAGCGCGATACAATGTTTTATTTAAATACGTCGCTGCGATCCAGCTCGCGCCCCATGGGTGTCCTGGACGGTAGCTGCCTACACTTAATATGGGAAGCGACAGACTCATTTTTATTTCTCAGTCCCATGGAAACCGACATGGAGGACCTCTTTCGTTTTCCGCCCGTCGCGATTTTATGAGTTTCGTATACGTTCGCGTCGTAAACCAGTATTCTGCATTTCGTAGTGTGTGCTATTTCATCGTTGACGTTTATAGCTGAAAAAATCGATGTATTATTATGATGCTCAATTTATTTATTTTACTGTACATTAATATTTTATTTAAATAATAAAGAAATTTTTTATTTTATACAACAAAATGTTTATATATGTATGTATGTACATATAATATATAAGAAGCTTGTATATGTGTTATAAAGAAATATTTTTTGCAAAATATATATGTATTTTAAAGAAAGTTACTTATTGAAAATTAAATTAAAACTATTTCTTATTACATGCAATTAAACGTAGCTATATGAACGTATATTATCAAATTTATTTCATAATTGTTAGCAATGTTCAATGATGGCGAAACATTTGTGTTCGTATCTTTATGAGTAAAATAAGTGTAATGAAGAGAAAATCTTTTAAAACACCGACAATCCGTATCACGCCAGTTGTCGTTATACTACCCTTACACCGTGCACAATGGAGATTTTTTGAAAAGACTGCATGAATTCTAAATCGACATTGGGAGCATGATGGTGCAGTATAATTTGAGTTAATTCCGCTGCAGGGAACAGGAGACTCGATTAAAAACCTCGGCTCATTGTCTTCTGTTTGCTCCTGGTGCACGTTCGACACTGGCCAATTTCTTCACATCTTTCTCGGTAAGCTCATAAAAGCGTGCATAGAAAGTTTTAGTAGATTATTTATTCTAGCTTATCTTATAATTTTCAATTGATCATTTAGGCTCTAGACACACTTTGTGGCAACATAGCGTGCACCTTTAGATAAAGCTCTGATCAGTTGACTACGAAATTACCTTACTGAAGCCGAAAGCACTCGACCATCGAAGATTCTCCGTGAAGATAATTATGAATTCTCTTTCAAGATTACGTCGAAATCCCAGTGGGTTATCATAGTCAATGAAAGACGGTCCAAAGTTAAGGATGTCACGTTGAACGATCGAACCAAGAACAGAAAGTTTTGTCCCTGGCATAGTGGAGCAAAAAGTTATAGAAATTACTGAAATATTATCATTTTATATCTAAATTAATTGAAAATTTCGATCATGGCTTTTTAGAGTACAGATCAATCGGTTAAATTTTTATTCCTCGGCCGTGGACGTGAAATTTTAATATCTTCTGGGCAACGAGTGAAGACATTAGATCGCCAAGGACGTAGGCAAATACGGTTAACGCTGTTTGCTCTGGTTTGAATGGTAGTTACATGTGTGGAACCTGTGCACCGCGAGTGAGATCTTCCTATCCTGTGACCTTCCTCGGCTCAGTGCGTAACGGTCCCTCAAGTTAAATAGTATAATGGCCAATTTAAAATATCCCGGAGTATCTAAGATTTGTGTTTGCCCGTGGTCGAGATGTGTTTGAACGACATCTCGTCTCTGAGAACCGAGAATGGAGAAAGAACATAGTTACGACCGCGAAAAACCCCATGGGCCTCGGACACATATTGGACTTTTAGAACCACCGTACGAGATGCAAGTTATAACTCGCTTTTTAAATATACAAATATTAACCATTTAAATTTTATATATATATATACGGTTTATATAAATAGCTTACATAAAGTACTCGTAACAAGATTTGCGGTGTAAATGAAGTGTCTTATTAAAGGAAATATAAGTAATTCAAAAATTAAAAATCAACCTTCTCTAAAACTATCGGTGAAAAATCGATGTATGCGGAATACTGAAACGAGGAGGATGAAAAAAATATGTTTTCGCCGCTGCGTTTTACGTTTCTGCCAATCCAGTATCGCGAAACTAAACGTATCACGCGTTCCTGCCGAACACGATCCCGCGGGATGGAGCACCCAGCACGCCTATTTTTCACGTGATAACCGTAGAGCGGTGGAAAGGGGACGACGCATTATTGCATTGTCCAGTTTGATAGAATCCCAAAATCCTTCAGGTTCTGCGACGCGGCCACGCGAGGTGCCTAGCAATGCGCCTTGCGGCCATTTTCCCCAGGGTGCGCGGTAACCCATCAAACTTTTAGCTGGACATCCCCCACCTTGGCTCCGGTAGTTCTTCTTCTTTTGCTGGAACGTGCCAGCACAACCGGCGGGTAGTGCGGGGGATCTTCTCGTGATGAATATTGCAGGGGGCGCTTATTGTTTCCACTCACAAATCATCCGCCGATGTCTCGCGGGGGGCGAGCCGCAATGTTTTATTCTCCTTCGGTCGACAGGGTCGACACTGGTAGAGATCTAGCTGGCTTGTGTGCGCGCAAGAAGCCGTGTCCTTTCTGAAAGGATCGTCTTCGCCCGATGGCAAGACGTATCGCTGCCATTATGTGCCGGAAATCTTGTTTGATTGAAGCAAATGGTCGTTGTAAAGGATTTTCGAGAATAATCGTGAATGTCGCGGTAGCACGCAATAAAATAAATCAATTGCACGTGAACTCTACAAAATTTTTATTAGCCAGCTGGAAAAGAATAAAATCGACTTGAATTTTGTATCTTGACACTTCAGTGTACTCTTTTCTATTTCATACGTGAATAAATAAATTACAGAAGAAAAGAAAAACTCTAATCTTTCAATACGATTGAATTATCATACTTGTAATTAAATTCATTGCATATATTAATTATAATACGTCAAAATAAAATACATGTAAGTTTCATTACATTTTCTTCGTGCAACTGTTTCACAGTACCAAGTCCTGCGAAAGAAATGCGCGTTACTAGGAGTATATGTTCCAGTTCTTTACGAGGGAAGCTAAATGGAGGTTGGGAAAAGAACGTGAACTCGTTTCTTTTGGTGGCTCGAACGCCACCCTCGTCCCAATTCCGTAACAATAATTTTGCAAATAGCCGGCGGAAGCCGCTGCTAAATAATGAAGTATCCTGTCGTACGGGAAGATTCAATTTGCGGCAACGCATTGGATGAGCCAAGGTAGAAGAAAAAGAAATTTGATCATAAACTTACTACGTTTCTCGAAAATATCTTTAACGTCAAACGCGTTTTTATTTCATTTCCTCGCGTACGTAATAGATTACCTGTTCGACTTTATAAAATGTTCTTTCATTTTTTCACTTTATCGTGAATTTTACATTAATATCATATTTTGTAATCAAAGAATACTTTATATAACTACATGAATAAATTATGACATATTAATATTATTATTGCTGTCCAAAGTTTAAGCTGTTATTTGCTGTGTCTGAAACTCTCCATAAGTTATAACATATTTTAACCGAAACTGATGGTCAGCGTAAAATATTCAAATATAATATTCAAATGTCGACCGCAACCTGGAAACTTGATTTTCGACACACGTATGAATCAACATCAGTACGTTTTCTTTAGATGCTGATTCTTGGATATGAACAGAAATTGTATTTGGGTCTGGCAAGGGCTGAGAGGTACAAAATACACAAAATCCATGAGTAGAGACCATTCAAATACATAATCTGTAGATGTAAAGATAAAGTTTGCAATAATTGAAAAATTGGCAAATTAATCAAAATAAAATGTTCTTTTTTATATTTTATAAATATTAACAACTAGAAGGTTCTGCTAGCATAATTAATGTAAAAAAATTTACATTATAATTTCCATGTATTTATAAAAATTTTGTGTGCGAAAGATATTTTCCAATCGATAATAAGATGTATATTATTTATTTTTCGTAACCATTATATTTTATAATATTTAAATTTTATTTGTATTAGGAAACTTTAGCATGTAAGTGAAAAAAAAAGACTACTATACAAAATAAGAAAGCAATCGAAATAACAAATTAACATTTCTATAAACAATGCATACCAATTACATTGTAAAATTTTACAAGCTTTCGATCATTTTCAGGTAGGGCGAGAAGTTGTGGGTTTCTGCACATCGGGAAGGGGACAGCTCACCAGAACGTGTTTACTCCCGGCGAAACTAATTGCGCGTGCACGATTTTATTAAATTTGTCCACAACGTTACCTCGTTTGCATTCGTTAATGAGTTTTCGGTCTGGCGGTCCGGGCCATGGACGTAACGAGGTTTGGACGGACGAAAGGGGCGGGTGTACTCGAGCAAGCGGGATGAGGGCGGGAGTGGAGTGTGCCGGTTCGGTTTTTGCCCGAATTTGCATACTTTTCGCGGTGGTTTAATTTCCACAGTCCGCAAAATCGGACGCCCCTTTTTTGCCTTTACACCGCGAGCGGCGTCGGACTGGCCAGGCGCACTCCGATACGGTATAAGTACACGAAGGATGTGATAGGCCATCGTAGATCACTCTGCGGTCTGGCATCTCAAGGGTCGCATTATCCCTACCCCAACCCCTTTCGTGGGAGCAACCCTTTTTGGTCGGTCCTTCTTCTACAAATTACACTCGACCTTCTATTGCACCGACCGCGAAAGAGTTTAATCGACCCCGCGGAAAAAAGATGGGCACCTAAGCGTTCTTCGTCCGCTCGAAGGAGAATAGTTTCCTTTCGCGTGCTTGAAGAGATACGGCGCAATTTATCGATAGCGTTTTCCGGGGCTTTATTCGGCCAATTACATTAACCCATCACACGATATTTCGCGTGTCAACGCAGCTGGAAATATGCTCTAAATATACGTTTGAGAAATTTACGACACTTTCCGGATGACTGTTAGACGTATTTGAACGTATCCTCCTTAAAACACATTAAAAACTTTCCCGAAGCGTGCTTCTTATAACGGCGGTTTCTCAACGACGATACGGACTCCCACGGGATTTGAACCACTTGGAATATTTACGATAAATACTTACACATACTTTTGCGTGCGGATAACGAAGGGTGCCGACCGATAAGAATATTCAAATTTGCTATATGTATATGTAATCAGGCATTACGATATCGAAGTATTAAGTCAAAAGGATTGAAAAACAATTTTTTTTTAAATTAACTATTATCTCAAATAAAATGTAATTAAAATCATATGAATATTGTTTATGTTAAAGCATTAGTGCGTTGAAAAGTGTAACGTCAATTTTGTAGCGTAATATTTTATTATCGATTTTTTTTATTCTAAGAATATTGCGTATTACATTTAATGTATTAAAGTGATGTATTACAATTTGATTGTAATAAATATATATCTTAAATTTATCTTTATATAAATTCTAAATACATATGTTATCTATATTTTTATCATGTTATTAATTTTTTCTGAGTTGTAAATAAAGAAAAATCTGAAATAGAAAAATACAGTAGATATCTACAGTTCGGTGACCCGAGCAACGAAGGTGTGGTGTAGCTTGATGTCTGAGCAATATCACGGGGACATGGTCATCTTAATAGACTCGTCGGTCGCTCGGCGCGAAGCCTGGAAACCGAAAAGCACGCACCAATGATTTTAATGAGATTCACAAGTCGGAAAGCCCGTCTGAAGTTATGACACGCTTATAGTGCCGGACTTTGTGGCGGAGAAAGTTCCCATCACTCTACCCTCGTCGTATGCAACATGGCGAAACAAGAAATCCAATGCGTGATCCGATGCCGAGATGGACGAGATACTACTTCTGATGTTCCCTGCTCCCTAAGGATCGTCAAGAAAAGAGATGTTATAAGACATTATGCGAGCCTGACTAAATTTTCAAAATCGCCAAGTTTCGTGAAAAATTGACATTTACGTCCGACCGTTTTGTAAGTTTTTCAGCGCGCGGTTACGTACACGACGCGTGATGAGAACGAAGTGGAAGTGGTTGAATTTCAGTTTCGCTTTACCGGATGGTCCGTTGTGCCGAGAGCGTGGTTGGGGGGAAAGCACGAAGGGGTGAGAATGAGGAGAAACTGGCGGGATTGCGTTCATGTTGGTCATGAGTTTCGGACTTGGGAATTTCGGCCGGTGGCTCGTTCGCGGGGCACAAAGCGGTCTGCCGGACTTAACGTGATTAGCAGAGATACCCCGGCAGTTTCCTATTATCCGTGGTCCAGACGCCGCCGCACAACCGAGCGGTCTTCTCCTCCTTTTTCGACCCCCGTCAACCCCTTCGGCTTGATTCCACTCTACAATTGAAACGCGCTGATTATCAATGTCCTCAAATTCACTATAAATGTACATACAGATACTGAGAAAATTACTGTTTTATAATATGTATAATGTTCTTTTTAACTCTAGCTTAACATATTATTAAGAGAAACTTTATGTAAACAATTTTTTTACAAATTCTGTTTTTGCACTGCTGCACAAAGTGGAGCACAAAATTACGTAATACACAAGCAGAGAGATTTTTTATCACCGGATTAATAGCTCTTTTCTTAATCTTTCATAATAATTCAACTAAAAGATAAGACAAGATTTACGCATATTTTCCAGATCACCGAATTTCTATTTCAAGTCTCTCGATTTTGTAGAATCAACACGATTACACGTTAAAATGCAGATGCAGACCGGCAAAGATCAGACGGCTGAAGCCGATCCTAAAATCAGAAGTGCGGAGCGATACGAGAGAGTGTATACTGGGCGCATGAGCTTACAGACAGTATACAGAGTGAGAGTCCCTGCGAGTATGAAACTCAATTTGATTCCTGCTTCCCCTCGGCCCCCGTCGTCGGAACCGGAGGTGAGTGGGACGAGAGGGACCCGGGGGTGGCGGTGGTCCGCCACCCCAGAAAAGGGGGTGCTCCCAGGGGCGCGCGACTGACCCGACATCCTGCAGGATCCAGCCACTCATATTGCCAATTACCAACTCTACGACCCTCTCGCTCTTCGCTCGCTTTGGACTTCGGATGATTCCAGCCACTTCCAGGCTGTTCCAGTTACATCGGCGCCGGTGTACGTTCTCATAGCCGTCATAGCCGGAAAAGGCCGTTGGCTAGACGCACGCCAAGTAAGCGTAATCTCTGGCGAATATTAAAGGATTTATGTTTCCTCTTACCGCCCCTGTACTCAGTGTATTTTGCGTGTGATCATTTCAAGAACACGGCGGGTGCGTTAATGGTAATAGATTGCCCATCTCATCTTACATAAATGATCCTTCCAAATGTTGGAATTAAATCGTAGGATATATTTTAGATTAGATTCTATGAATATTTTGTTAATGTAGTAACATATTCAAGATACAATATATGAATATCATTTGCTAAACTTCGAAGCTGCACGATTTGAAAATAATTTATTCATTTTATTTATTATTGATAACTCAATTAATACTTTTATATTATTATGAAAAGTATTTACGCATACATCTAAATACGGATTATAAAAATAGAAAAGTGTATCTGTCGGCAGATGCATGAAGCGAGAAATGTGCGATACCTATCTACATAATTATTACTTATAAAAATTTTAGAAATAATTGTAATCATTAAGAAAAGGAATAAGTCTGATAATTAGAATTAGATAAAATATGAAATGTTTCTTTTAATGTGTAAGGATCAAGAGAATACTGAAATTTTATAACCGCGCACAATCGAAATGAAACCACGAAAATACGATCGCGAAATCACTTAGGTTTATTGGATCGGATGAGAAGCGGCGGTGCATTTGGAGGTAATCGTATATAAAATCTATATGTCACACGTATACGTCCCTATATCCCGGAGTTTATGCGTTATAAAAGAGGGGTTGCCCCGTGGCACGTGGATGGAGGACAAGCTTGCGAGGGGGAGGCGGCATCGAAAGGTGGAAGAGCGTTGGAAAGGGGTGGAACGGTGAGTTTAACAAATATTGAAGTCTCGGAGACGTCAGCTCGCCCGCGGGCTCCCTTCGTCGCGGTCCAAGGAAAGAAAGTTCCGAGTTTAAACTTGTCTAAATGTTTATACTTTTCCCTCGCCTCGATATTTCCACGAGACCCGCGGCCGATCTCTCTCTCTCCCTGCTATATGCCCCTAACGCCGCTATCTTTCTGACGTGTCCTCAAAATGACATCCTCGCCCATTCGCCTTTCAATATTTTCCCGACACTTCCGTTCGCACTACTCTCGCCTCCTCGTACTACGGCTTTTCGTACATTTGTTATATGTCCGTAGCTCGGACTCACGTTACCGTCCCCGGCTTTTCTGCCGGCCCCGTAACGCATGCCCGCCTTTGATGTACTCGCAAGAGCACGCGACTCCTTGAGCTTCGCGTCACGAAAACGCCGTGGTTATTATGCATGTATGCCGGGATTCGATGTCGCGGGGGATGGGAGCATTCTCTTTTTCACTTGAATCCCCCGTGGTGTTGCCTCGGCGCCCTTGAATGCTTCGGGAGCATTTTGCATTCCCGTTTAAATTATATAACGGTCTCATGTTTTTGCGAGCTTCCGGAGTTCTTCGTAACCGCAAGACGCTCCGAAGGCGCCGAATGCGCCTATTTTATCAACATCACAACAGTAAAATGATCAAAAGAGTTTTATTCACGAAAGTCTGTCGTACTGCGTTAGCTTTACTCTATGAAATGTGATGTTAGACTGCGAGCGTAAATTCCGCGGTAATAAAAATGAAATGAATCGCAATTTCCATTAGTCTGGCGGGTAAATTTTTTTTAATTCGCCATATAATGCACTTCCGACGGCGTATGTATTGCTGAAAGCATTCCGGAAACAGTCGGTAGCGTCGATATCGAGAAAGTGGATACACCGTATTGGACCTCGATGCAGAAACGATTGTGGCCGATTATAAACGCATCGTGGCAATGCTCGCAGGTAGCGTAGGGAGGGTTGATTCGCGAGGGGTGGGCGGCGGTGGGTGGCTTACGGTAGAGTAAGATGTAATTTTCAATACCCCGGCCCGGGGTCTCTGGAGGCGCAAGGGGAGCCACAATTCCGGGGGTTTACCGTGCGCTGTCGACGTAAACTCTCCTCAGTCGCACCCCCGTCGGCCGAAGTCAGCCACGGAGAGCACCACTTATTCGAACCCCCAGTGACTGTCAATACCAGGTCGTATACTGTCTCTGCCCGTGTATGAAACGGATAAATAAATCTCATTGCATGCTTGGTCTGTCAAGATTCGACTACATTTAACATGATTCGCGACATATCCGCGAGCGCGCTTAATGTAATGGGAGAATTATACTAGCTTCCTATTAACTAAAGTACAGATAAAAGCGAGAATATGATTAATGAAATTTAGTACATAAAATACAATAATTAAAAAAGATGAATTTATTTTATTTTATATTAAATAAAGTATTATTAAGAAATAATGTGAATATGCTAATTCTACACTGCAAAAATTTCTTGAGCTTTTGAGTATTTAATAATGTTTTTAATTGATCTAATTGATTTAAATGAATATTAATAATACATTAAAGTGCTTATATTTTGATGATGAGTACTTTTTATCTTCGTGATACTGAATAATATCAGGAAAAACCCTGCTTTTATGCAAAAAAGGCGCGTGTATGGCATTGAAACTATTAGATATTCCTATATCGTTGACAGCTGTCGAAGATTTTCTGACATACAGTTCTACTAACTGTTCACACGCGGCGAAGAAAGGCGACACGTCTCTCCGCTTGGATCTTTCTCAATGACTAACCTCGTTTTGAAGTTGCAACCATGACGTTCGCCAAAGCAAGGTGAGAACCACATGTGAGAACCTTGTTCACAGCCCAGGGGAGAGCTGAGAGTCACACTGATCTTGCTCTTTGTCGCGGGACCCATTGGAGTGCATCCTCCACCTTCGCAGCACGCTCCCCCACTGCATTCCCCTCTGCTTCGCCACGGTCCTCCCGGCATCCTTTGGTACCTTCCTTCCGGAGTCGCGAGGTACATAGCGTGGCTTTTGAAACCTCTCGAGAGGGTACATTGACTTCGATATTCCGTATCGAGTTACGCTCGTTTCATATACCAAACAGTTGGTAGAAGGTGCACGGTGGTAGAAGGTGCCAAACAAAACGTGGCATGCAAGAAAGTAAGATACACGTGTCGTATATTAACTTATTAAGATTTGCATTACTTATATTTTTATACGTGTAATGTATATGGCTTTTACTTTTACAAACAACAATTATAATGATATGTCTAGAGAAGAAAAGATCTCCTACTTTAAAGCGACAGAAATAATATAATTATATATCTGTATCTATAATAATTGCTGGATAATAAGAATCTACACTTAATCTACATTTAAATCCATTGTTTAAAAATACTCTTTAAAGTTTCTCAAATTTACACGATGGACACCACATTTAACATCTAAATACGACTTTGCACTCGAAATCATTTAGAAATAAAGTGCGACAATAGCTATCGACAGTAAAATCAAGTGTGATAATCAGCATAAAACACTTGTGACGATTGCGACTTTCGCACGGATAACGATCTTGGAGTCAGAGAAACCCCCCAAACGCCGTGAATTAGTGTCCGTTTGATTTACCCATGGGAGGATGAGGTAAGTCGGCAATCGACCGTTCGTCTCAGGTACACGCAAAAACGTCTTCTGACTCTGCCACTGGAAATGCGATCGTCATCTAATTGGAACTCGATACCCAGTAACGAGGGTTACAAACTTTTCCGTTTTCTGTCTGCCTCAGCTCTCTCTCCCTACTGCGCCCTACGCCTTGCGTCCTCCCTCTTGTTCGTTCACCTCCGTTTCCTTGTGGGCGCGTCCCCGCAAGTAACAGCGCTAGGAGGGGATGAAAAATTGTTATCTTATTTATGAGCACAAGATTAGACCAGCGGTAGAGCGTTTCGCGCCACTAACAGGCGTCGGAATGATGAATGTCCCGTGAACCGAGCGTGCTTCGGCTTACTCGCGAGTCGCGATGTCCATTTAAAAGGGCGTCATTAATTAACTAATTAAAGGAATGCATTGTAGCATCCACGGATTGATTGTGTCACGCCATGACAGCCGTGAAAAGATTAGAATGCGCATAACTATGGAGGGTTGACACGAATTACAAACAAGGCACTTGACACTTGTGTAACGTGTAGTAAATTAACGAAACGTTTTTCTTATCCATTTGATACTTGGGAAAATCCTTCTTTTATAAATTTGTCCATTCATATCATAGAAAATTTATGCATGGAATTATAATTATGTATTATTGTAATTGTTTTCGATTTTGTTTATTACGCTTAGCTTATAAAAATTATTTTTAATTGGCCTTTTATTAATTCTAGACAATACGTAATTCTTTAATCTGACAGATTTCGAGCATTCCTTTTATTCGTCGAGAGAAAAAGAGAGAAGGAAAAATTTTTTTCTGAAAATGTCTTATTTAAGTTTTTTGAACAAATTCTGAATTTCTCACGGAGCGTTGGATACGGGGAATTACTCTTGCGCCATTACGAGCTGTGGTTCGTTTGCAGAGCTTCTCAACGATGCAGACAGTGCATTCGACTGCAACCGGCCACGAGTCCCCAGGAGGGATGCAACACCAGCTTATCTACGCGCCAGTTTGGAAATCTCAGCGTGGAGATGCGATACGTCTGGTAGACGTCACGTGAGGAAAGAGTGAGAGAGAGAGAGAGAGAAGGGGGGAGGTAAAGAAAGAGAGAGATAGATGGAGGCGCGAGAAGCAGGGATATACACGAGCTGAAGCTGGAGGAGAACCAAAAGGACGGGGGAGAGAGGCAGAGGATAAGGTCGCTTCAACCTCTCGGCATCCCACGAGGCCTCCGGTGTAATTAAGCGAGTGCACCCTCACATGTCTACGTACGTTCGCATCATGTCTATCCATCTAACCGTGGTAGGGTTGTTCTCTTCGTCGACTCGTCGTCCCTTATGCCAAGGGTCGAGAGATAAGGCCGCAAAAACCTTTGAAACCTCGGTACGTCCTCCGTACCTACATCTTGTAGTCCCACACTAGCGAATTTAAAAATGTGCGTGTTGAGAAATACAACGTATCCGCGGGGAGCTCTGCTGGCCGCTTCCATCAGCATATTGTTAAATTGCGCATTATGACGTGTTTCTTTGTTTCGCGGTAATTACGTGTGAGACCATGTGCGATTTGCGAGTTGGTTGACTATTGGAATTTCCATAAAAGTATCGTTTTATAAATTTGCGACGATTTTAAGAAAACGCTTATAACACAAGAGAGAAAGAACGACCGAATATTGATCTACCGAATATCTAAATATCATGCATACTCTTCTGAAGATTTTCTCCTTTGACGTGACATTCGAAAACTATAATCGAAGCAATGGCAATGAACGAATATTACGGAGGACCGTGTACACGTTCGCGTGTACGTTATATGGTAATGGAGGGCCAATCATGCGGTAACTAGCCACCCTGGGGAGACGGTCAGAACTGCCACCCGGCGGTCAGCTCCCGTCAATGTGTCACTTACGTAGCCGGAATAGCGAACCCTCCCGATAGAGCATTACCGCTGAACGTGTTTTCCCCTCAATTGCAAGTACTGTCAGTTTCCTGTCTGGAACATTCTGTCCACGCGTTTTAAAAAGCTGTGAGATCGCCTCAAGTTCTTACAATCTGTGCGAAGAAATTCAATTTCTTAATCTTTTCCTTTATAATTTTAAAATCATAAATAGAAATGTAGTGTTTCTTTTCTATACATAATATATAGAATATTATTATTAAAATATCAGTGTAAAGGTATATACTTATTATTTTAGAATTCAGAAATAAGATTATGATTTTTTCACAAAACCTCGAAGAACGACCGATATTGTCCAAGGGTCTCGCTCGACCGAGCGGATGAAAGGTTCGTCGAGGCGCAAAACTGCGTTAGAACTCGCATTAAAAGTTGGCGGATACGACGAGGAGGAGTCGGACGAATCGAAGGGTCGAGAAAGCACAAAGCGAGTGTGGCGGCCAATTCTTGATTCGGTGTCGTGAGCGACTTGACGAAGGTGTGCACAAAACTGCCGCAACTACCACCACCACCACCGTCACCACCACTACCACTACCACCACCACCACCACCACCACCACCACCATCACAATCAACAAGAGCAGCAACAACAACTGCAAACGTTCACGTTCTATCACCGATGATACGGATGCGCAATACCACCTTCGCCATCGGTCGAGCCAAGGGTGTATGGAGCCGCGAGCGAGCGAGAGAGACCAGGAAACAGGGCGATAAATAACTACAGGATGAAAAAGGGGGCGCGGTACCCTCCCGGGGCCCCTAAACCTAGACTACACACCCCTCACCGTCCCTTGCCGTCCCGCGCCGCACCAGCTTCGTATAAACCGCGTGCACGGGCCCGACCCCGACAATTATACCCTCGCACGCGAAATGTTTTATTACCCTGACGTAGAATGCTTTCGTACGACGAGAGTGGTTGGTCACTTGTGTGTGTGTGTGTGTACATGTGTGCGCGCGTGTATCGATGCATTTGTCGTGTACGCGCATGCATGGCTATTGTACGATGCAGTACGGAAATGCATAACAGTACGTGTCCTACTTTTCTAACTTCAAAATCTCTGTCAAATTATGCGATATTTCTCGTATGATTTGAGATTTAAACGCAACAATTATACATATATAAAATTTATTTCGTTTCTTGCAAACAAGCTTGTTTCACTCTAAGAAACATACGACATTTGCGTTGCTTCGATGAAGCGCACTCATGCGCCAACAGCGAAATAATGTAGTATGCCTTAGAACTCTTGAGAGAGACACGAGCCTTTGAGAGTGAAACCGGCTAATTACGAAGCAAGCACCCGGTAAAGTCTTCTACCTTGGACTACGGCCTCGGAGGGATATACGAGGCTGGCAGTGCTTGAGGGGATCCACTACTCCCAAAACGTGCACCGGATGACGCTTGATCTTTCGGCTAATTCTGTAATCCGGGCCGGCACTACCTGCTAACTGCTCACTAAATCGAGGATCCAATCTTCTCCGCTATCTTCGCTCTTTACCACGACAAATGGTCAGCGACAGTGTCTAAGTGATACTTCAAATAGAACACGATTTTAGCAGAATTAAGTTTCCTACTTTTGCATTATAATATAAAAATAATACAAAAATAATTTTCTACATTTATAAAATAAAATTCTTTTCAGATGCAC
>VBVQ01001519.1:0-33579 GCA_011636635.1 Tetramorium simillimum
ATTATGGTCCGATGCGATGTAATACTAGTAACGCACTCTTTTGTAAATCCTTTAAAACTTACTTGTATCCCCAATATATATAATACGGCAAATAATTCTTAATTATTATTACATTTAAACTTTGTTGACACAATTCTTAACAAGAAAATTTACAGTAATATGAAAGAAAAACTTTGTAATATTCAATATTAAATATATCT
Organism: Tetramorium simillimum; assembly: GCA_011636635.1. Lineage (NCBI taxonomy): Eukaryota > Metazoa > Arthropoda > Insecta > Hymenoptera > Formicidae > Tetramorium > Tetramorium simillimum. The sequence goes on from VBVQ01001519.1 coordinate 201, forward strand.
ATTTAAAACTAAGGATTATTAAGTTTGTTAAATTTATTAAGTTTTCACATAGCGCACGAAATTTTTTTTAAATTAAATGACAACGTTTGTTTGAGAAAATTTGTCATAAAATTTGTCATATTTTGTTTATTGTTTTACTTGTTTTATTTTAAAAAAGTATCTTTTAATAATAATTTTAATATAAGTTAGAAGTATAAGTTTAAAAAATTTTTAAAGGTATAGTTAGGAAAATCGGCAATTAAAAAAGTTAAATGATTAAAAGAGGATAGAATATTTCATTAAAGAATCATATAGAAGTAATAAACTAATATCATAAAAATATAAAATTTAGAAATATACTGTGTTAATTAACATTATCTACAATAGGTAACTATCCATTTAATTTTCACATATTGAGCTTAATTGAATTTACGATAGGTTGAGCATAAAGTAATATTTGAGTGTATTATACATATAAAATCTTCACGCAAAATTTTTTTTATTTAAGAATGGGACACAGTTCTGCAATACGAAACCAACTCAAAAATTTTATTTTTCCACTAAAATGAATTTCGTGAAACATTAAATTTAAAATTTTGTTTTAATATTTTACATGGTTAGAATTCTAAAAATGCATATAACACATGTAATTACATTTAAGGAAAATTATATTCAGTTATTATACATAAAGTAACGCAAAATTTTATTTTTAATGTTTTGCAAAATTTACTCTAGAAAAAAAAAAGAAGATTTCGCAGTTAGTTTTGCAGTGCAAAACTGCATCCATTTTTGCATAATACATATTCATGATTATTTTTCTTCATGATTATTCTTCATAATTATTTTTTAATATAGAATTAAAAATCACAAAAATGACGTTTGGTTTCTTATAGTCTAATAAAATCCAACTTTTATTCAGAAACAATTATACAATACATTATATTATATTGAGCACTTCTCTGTGGAGCAACTCTTTTTTCTAATAAATTTTTAAATTTGTTTTTAATAAATAAATATTATCTAACTTGCTATTATTTTTTTTTACCTAAGTATTATCACTTCTCAGACAATGTACTGTTGAATTCAATATCGAAGATGAAAAAATATTTCTAAGAAGCTCACGTTTTCTAAAGACTTAAACATATTTACTTCCACGTATACATATACACAATTCATTTATTTCTATGACGAAACAAGTACCAACGGCCATTATCGTGCTAATTTACTTTCAGAGTCACGAAGGTATACGTTGTATCTACATACCTCCCATCGTCAAGCGGTGTAATAATAAATCATTATGCATTTTACGGATTATCAGGTAGACCGCAGTTGCTTACGTGATGACTGCGAGACGGTGTCTTATCAGCAACAGCATGCGTTTGCACTCAGCAATAGCGAGCAGTCTGCGCCTTTATGGATCCACTTCTCTGATGTGCTGTCGTGTACTCCATTCTTCCTTTAGTCTTCTCTTCGTACACGATTTCTGCCTCCATTCTCCATTGCCTCCTGAATGATCTAACTGCCACCATACGCGACTATATGCGAACACACGTCGAATTGTGTTTGTCCACAAGAGCAGCCTCACACCGAAGGATAGTCGACGAACTGGATTCGAGATCCGGTTGGCCCTTGCCAGCGCTTCGAGCAACATTGTAGGATTTTAATGAAGATTGACTGTTTTGATAAAGATAATGATGCAGGTAATAACAACGTCGGTATACAGGTGCGGCGCCGGAGATGCATCGATACGGATCGGTATCGCGTGCAAACGTAACGGACGCGGTCATACCATGTCATAACGACTGAATGCTCGTAATGAAATCCCATAACCGAAAGATCGAGCAGTAATGTTTAGTTAAGAGTAATAACATTTACGAGTGGCAGCGAAGTGTCAAGGTTATCGTGCACGTCGTGACGATATGACGTGAAGATATAGAACGTGGAAAACTATCTGCTTTAACTGTAAAAATTTACTAAATTTACTAAATTATGATTATTAATAAAGAATACTTTTGTTTTGTGAAATATGACAACTGTAAATTGGCAAATCTAATTTACAAATTACAATATATCAATATATGTATACATAAATTTGTAAACATTATTAATTTTTGGAAGATTACTAACATTGCAATAAACAGCATGACACATTTAGAAGATTAATTATTACTCAGTTGTTTTCGACTTATAAAAAACAGTCCGATGAGGCAATCGTCCGAAGGCTCGCCAATTTAGAAGTGATGGTCTCGGTAAACCAGATTCGTGTCACCGCGTCCTTTGTGCGTGGGCGACGACTGCAGTCATCGGTTCCGCAACTTAACGATTACCGTGCTGCTTCGGCAAGCTCAGAATGTCGTCGAAACGCTTCAGAAACGAGTGGGTGTACCGTAGGAAGCAGAATAACGTAAGCTCTAAAGCTTACAACTCGCCGTCGCTTGCGAATGTAAGCGAATGTAAGCGAATGTAAGCGGGCGAATGTCGATGACGATCAATTCCTCATCAATTAACGACGCGTCAAAATAAGCAAAACGGCGAGAGGCTATTAGGCAATAAAGATAATAATCTTATCATTATGACATAGACATTTATATACTCCGGCAAGATATACAACCGGAAGTTTTACAGCGCGCGTGGCGCGCTGCACGCGTGACTTAATCTCGTGGCAGAAGTTAGGAGCCGCCGGGTTCTCACGCGCGGATACTCCCCACAGCTATCGCGAGTTTACGCAAGCTCGTTCGATTGCTCGTCGAATAAATCATTTCCCTTCGACATAAGCGGTCGATAATCTGACGTTTCCTTCGAGATTACCGGTGCGCGCGGTTTCAATTACAATGCCGGAGAGTCGCTTTCGCGGGGACGGTCGTTGCCGAGACAGGCCGGTTTTCCGAATTCGACGCTGATGGCGCAAAGATCATCGTATTGGCGGAGGTCACCGTATAACGAACAACTTTAGTGCCGGCCGGAGTGATCCCCGGCGATTCTCGAATCTCGAGGCCACGGCGGAGACGATGGAATCGGCTCATGGCCGGTTTTTTCAGGCGTAATGTCAGTAATGTCAGTAGTTGGCGACGACTACGGGCTAGGGGCTGTTCTGCGGTTTCGTGGCCGGTGACGGTAGGCGTGGGAATAGTAGAAACTGCGGGCGCACGCTTACCACGCTTACCACGTGCACCCCACCCAGCGCCTCATCCGCGAAGAGCGGTTGATTTATTTCAGGTCGGTCTGGAGCGTGATCGCCCCTCCAGAAGATCGCCGTGCGATCGCTCGTGGCACGATCAACGCCCACGACATATCGGCGCCGATTCTCGCCAGACGCGCGCGCGCTCGGCGGTTCCAATTTCCTGCGTCCGCCGCGCCGCGCCGCGCCGCGCCGCGCCGCGCCCGCCACACGTGATGTGTGCCGGCGCGAAAAATCCGGAGAAATGGTACATCGCGATACGAGAGGAAATGAACGGGGGGCGAAAAGTGTATCGGCATAGATCTATCGCCTTCACCTATCGCTCCCGATCACGGATACCCTCTTTCGCCATATTTACTCGCTTTGAAAGATTGACTGGCCTATGATCTAGCGCCTACACTTGAATCGCTTAGATCAGCGGCTAACAAGACCGTGGTGTTTCCGGCTATCGACTTTTGTGTTCGCAGCTCCGACCTCCCACGTGCACCGGCCGATCAGCGGTGTGCGAACGATTGCTTTTATTTGTCTCCGCGCCGGCCGCTATGCGAATGTAATGCGAATATACTGATCGACGGCGGCGCGATTGAAGTTTTATAGTCTTCGAGGCGAATGTGAAAGGGTCGGGCCCGGGATTCCGGGGATTATTCTCGTGTGACGAAATGACGGTAGAAGTAATCGGTCGCCGTCTGGCGGACAGGTAGCCGGAATAAATCCGTATCGTAACAGCTAACAATAAACGCATTTTAGCGTTTAAGCCGCATTACGATAACCCATAAACTATCCCGCTGCCCAATCCGTCCCGTATTTCAAGGGGTCCCTGGCACAAAACGTGACAAGACAAAACGTACATTCGCACAGCAGCGTCTACAAACGTAGCGTTTTTTCGAATTTGGTGGTTATAGTGAGATTTTAAACCACTTTTTCCTGTGTTTACAACCGGTTATTTCAAATCTCTCTCTCTCTCTCTCTCTATTTATTGGATTGATTGATTGTCTTTAGTTAAACTAGAAAGAAAGTACCTGAAAATTGTTTTAATAAATCAGTGTTTTTAGTCAATATCTAATATTACATATGTATAATTTTAAAAATCTGAGAGCCAATTGGTAATGAAGACAATTCTTGTGTTTCAAAATGATCTGTATTATTCCGCAATTATTTTACATATTTTCAAGTAAGATGTACGTAATAAATATCCTATATATATATCTTGAGTGGACGGTTAAAATGTTTTTATAAAACAAAGAAAAATAATTAAATTTAAAGAAAGACATTTTACGACATTAATATAAGAATAAATAGCTATTTCTTTTATATATTGTCAATTTTACTTAAATTCGTATTCGTACGTCGAATATTTTTATTCTAATTAAGTATGATAATAAGATATATTTTAGAATACTGAGAGCGTAATACACGACTGATACATATAGATTCTTTACGATTGCATGTCATCATAAGTTTACGAGGAGCACACCTACAATCTTACAGATCCGGCGTGCCAGCTCGTACAGTCGCGCCTGCAGTCGCGACGTGTTCGTTTGATTCACGACACCCCGGAAGCGAAGTGATACGAAACACGTCGTGACACTAGACAGTCGTCGTCGCCGTGGCTCCTATAAAGATTCATAAATCACTGCCAACAAAGCGATTGTTCACCCGTATTCGAATATTATACACTTCCCCCCACGATCTTTGTACGAGGAGCGTTACGGAGGGTTACGGGGACCGTCGCATCTCATTCCTTTATTAGTGACACGTCCACTCCCTTTCGTTATTCTGTTTCCCTATTCAATCCCTGCTGCATGCATTACGAGAACGCAATTCACCGCGCGTTCGATCCTGCCCTTCGAGAAACCTGATAGGGCACGACGTGTCCGATTCGGTGACCGTTGTTGCGACCACGTGCGGCGCAAATCTTGCCTTACCCACCCGCGGACCAACGTAACATTATGGCGAAAGACGCGTTATGTCATGCTACTTTTAAATCATAGTGATAGAAACACATCTCCCCGCGCGCTATTTCCGCCTGCAAAATGTACAACCGTTGCCGTACTCCGACAGCGAACATTCGCGCACAATGATACACGCAGCGAAGACGTTGTACCTAAGTGAATTTCTCGTAACTTATACGCATACATACGCATTCGAGCGGCGATACAAGTTCCCATTCCATTTCACGAAATATTACGAAAATAAAATGTTATTTTCATTTACTCAAAACTACAAAAATTGCATAATAAAAATGGTTTGTGTTCGGCTCTTAAAAGGCATTCTGAATTCGGCTCATACGTTAAAAAGAAAGATGCAGATAAGTAATAGCCTATTAAAGCTGTAGTTACCTGCTTAATGAGCCATTTTTTTCATTATTTCTGTTTAAAAAAAATTATAACGATGTAATACGCGCTTGCAACGATATAATCGCTTTATCGTTTGCGTATAACTTATGACTTGTGTAATGCAATTCGCATGAATGTGCGAAATCCATCGTGGCGATCCAACCAACAACAAAGACGAGAAATAAGGCTGAAGCATATTTATATATAATTCAATCCAGTAAACTGGCTGAAAAGCTTGGGATCACTTTACATTATGTGAGTGCTGAGACGCATCGAACTTTTCCCTTACTGAATTCGCCAAAAGCAACACTATATGCCGCGAGTAGACAGGATAGATTCTTTCGTACTCTACATCACCTGCAGATACGCATGTAAAAGGTATGTCGCGGATGTTATCGTTGAGACGCAGCCACCGCGACGGAACAACAGCGGAGCCGATCTCTTGGCGATTTGCGCACACTCTTTACCTCCGTCCGGCTGGCCGACTGAATTAATTGTCCTAGTGCGATGCGATTGAGGCTCCTTATTCGTGCGCACGTGCGTAGGAATATCCGCGTGCTGATTCGAATGATCCTGCAGCGACGTATAATCAGCCAATCGACACGCATCGTGGCGTACGAATGGAATTGGATGTAGGAGGGTGCGATGTATCTCACGGCGAGTCTTACGAACAGTTCGTCGTTCCTTCCAAGGACTAGGTCGCCCAAGGTCAAATCTTACTTTGATGCAGTGATGCGAAGACGTTAAACTCGGTGAAGTATTGTTGGATCTCTATTATTGAGTCCTCAGCCCAAAATCCACAATTTAAAATTTAATAGCTTGAGAAAAAATATATTTACAATGCTATACATACATGTGTATTGTAATTCTTATTACAATTCTTTCTCATTTCAATTTGTTACGATTATAAAACAATACATTTATACCAAGTTAGTTCGATAATTTGCTTACTTGTAAAACCCTAAATAAAATTTAACAAACGACGATTAATTTTTAGAATATTCAAAGTGACATTTTTTCGTCTCCATTCGTCTAACATTTTAGCCCAATGGCTTTCGCTTACACGAAATTGCCACGACCATCGAGAACATGTAAGCACACCGGAATAAGAGTCTATATACGTCTACGGGGTGTCCTCGTGTGGAATGTATCCTGCTTTTGTGGCACCTGGTACTGCCGTAAGAGAAACAGGTTTTACAGATCCTTTTAAGCTTTTTACCAGTTTACATCTATATTTTCCGCATTAGGCCCGATGCAATCTGATAAATGACTTTAAGCATATCCAGAGATCCGAGATGCCGCTACGTCGTCGTTGCCACGGAACTTAGATAACCGATGCTGGTTCTCTGTGCCATGGGATTTGTTCTATTCTATGAGCGTGGAGCTTTTTCCTTTGAATATACGAGACATACACACATACTATATACACATACTACAATTTAAATATCAATAATATACAAAGTTAATAATACAAGTGTAATAATAATAATCTGAAACTAGTTCTCGTTCTTGAGATACGTTTCAGGAAAACTTTTTTATTAAAAAAGAGAGAAAGAGAATCATTTAACGCACATTTATAAATGTGCATGTTACGTCATGATGATTATAATCGAGACTTTCGCGAGACACCGTGTATATTGCACTCCCGCCCTTCCGCCCCCGCTATTTCAGCTCGAAGCAATATCGGGGGTGGTTGCACCGGCAACGGCTGGTTTGCTGGCGTTGTGCATTACGTTTATTAAACCAACCTTACCTTATGTTGTAACACACGCAAACATACACACACACACCCAAATATGTACACGCATATATGTACATGCAAAGAAGAAACCGCGTGGAACCTTTAGCGATTACCTATATCAATACCGCGCGTCGTAAACGACAGCTTTTACATACGCAGACAAAGCAAAAACCTGTTGCAACGCACACTTACATCCGTCTTTTTAATACGCATTCGCATATTATATCACGTGTCTTTGCTTATAAATTATAACCGTCGATATAAATGACTGATGTTATCAGCTGGTCGTTAGCTTCTGCGAGCTTCTGCACTGAAAAAAGGATAAAATAAATGAAGAAAATAAAAAATTCACATTTGCACATAAGTAATCTACTGCGTTGCACCTTGTGCGTAACATTTTCAACCTGTTAGACTGCGCACTCAAGCATTGATTATAATGCTGCAACATTTGCAATAAAGTGTCGTTATAATGTTTATATTTTTTCTAGATATGTATAATTTCTACCGTGTTAATTCAATTGCAATTTTATACACCATTTTTCAAGATAATTTGAGTTTTTGATGTCTCTATCATTAATCGATTTTATTGGCATTTTCTTTTTTAGCCTACAAAATAAAATTGAACTGATAATTTAACTTTTGTTAAATGGTACGTCGTTTATAATATCATATAATAAAAATTTTAAATATATAATACTATATTTCTATTTAATAATTGTTCTCTAATTCTATCTCTCTCTCTCTTTCTCTCTCTTTCTACTAAAGTATAGAATAGTTGTATTTTTCAAATAATCCAGCAAACACGGGAGACAAAGTTAAGAAATATGAATAAACCAGAATACTAATTAAATTTCTAATTAACATAACATTTAGCAGTTATGTACGGTGTCGCATCATCCATCATATAGATACAATTCTTGGAAGAGAATGGTAAAGGAAAATGAAAACATCATCTAAATAGTGAAAGAGTCGATCGTGAATACAGGCACGTGCGATCGGACGACGACATCGTCATCCGAGGATTATTGCAGCATCAATGGCGAAGACTACGCTGACGGACATTTATTTCGAAATCACATTCCCTTGAAATGACGCGCGAAGAGGCTTCTTCTCGTTGTGCCATCTAATGGCTCTTCCAAGTTATTTACCTGCACTTAAGCACGCAGTTGCCTCTCATGTGTCATTTCATGTGTTTTGTATAGAATTGCAGATGGTTGATCCAAATTAAAAATCACTTAGGTACTTTATCTATCAATGTATTGAAAGTTGTTCTCGAATAACTCCAGGCGTTCACGTGTGTTCATCATTTTTATGAAACTGCTACAACGAAAACAAGATTGAGCAAGAAATACTTTCATGCAATTGCCTTGAAAGATTTTGCTATTGAAATCTTTTTTTCCGATTATTGAGAAAATAGCCATTATTATACAACGATTATTGCATCTAAATGTAACGAGCAGTTTTTGCTGTTAAAAGTAAAATCCTCTCGTGTAAAGAAAGAGCCACTCGTATCTCAAATAAAGCGAAAGCATGCCAAAATTCCACGGACATAGCGGAACTAATAATACCTACACGTCGCATAATGATCTTCTCGCCGCGGTTAATACGGCAGAGCCGCGGAGTTAATTCGTCACGCGCTATTGATTGTTAATTATGCGAGCCGCCCGACGCGCTACGCGAGTGGCAGTCGCACGATAAAGTCGCTACGATAGCGGAAAGATCGGCGAGAGGATCATGGCGTGTAAATCAAAAATAAATGGATCGCCTTATTGAATAATCCCATTTCACGCCTGGCTGAGCGTCGGAAATACGACTGATTACGACAGTTGTCAGTATTTTATCAGCGACTCCTGTTTCCTTCAAACTATCGTGTCTCGTAGACAACTAGTATCAACGGAATATGGCCGTGCGTGTCGTTTAACTTGTCTGCAGACATAATGAAGACCAAATTTGCTTTAAGGAAATGGAGGAACTCGTCGATGCATACTCGCTATCTAGCACTGTCCGACTCTCTTCAACAAGAAATTTATCATACGATACTAAAATAGAGTCTATATGAAATATAAAGAGACGCCACAACAACACGCCGCGTAATATAAAAGCGCTTTGGATTTTTTCGCGAGGCGCCACACCTCATACGCACCGTCGCTCTTATCGAGAAACACGGTGGAAACAAATAGGTTTGCAAACGAGAACTCGCGGGAGCGATCTGCCGGCGCTTAACGCGGTAAACGCACCTCTAATTTACTACGCGCGTCCCTCTCTATTCTCGTTTATCCCTCGCGCGTTTTATATGCGTTATATATCACCGCGATTTATTTCCCGGGACGCAGAGAGAAGCGATCGCGCGAGACTATCGCTTTTCTTCGAGAAGGCGCGGTTTCTGCAACAACGCGCGGAGGTTTATACGATCGGAGAAAATTGTCACACCCACGACATAATGTCGAGAGAGGATACAAATTATCTCCGCGTCTCCACATCCATTCGAATTAGACCTCCTGACCTACATACTCCTTATACCAGGCGTGTATTTTCGTATTGAAGAAAGACCGCGAGAACGACGGGCTACTCTCGCAAATGCGACTTGAGAGATGGCGATCGTGAGCGCCCGGTCACGATATACTGGTAGCGTAAACGCGGTAGCCCCTTCATCTCTTTCGTCCGTCGTCCGTCCGTCCGTCCGTCCTCTTTGTCTTTTTTTTACTCATCGACACTTTCACGCCGACGATTCGTCCGATGGAAGTCGGCTTGGAAAGCGCAAGCAATCACTCGGCTAATGTGCATGCCACATAGATTAAACTTCCCAGCAGTCGGAAAGTGGTCATTTATAGGTCCAATTAGCCGCGTCTATCATGCCCCCTCCCTGCCGCGTACACTTACAAATCATAATTGGGTTATGAGTTTCTACACACCTGCGTTCTTCGCGCGTGAAATGCTACCGCTCGTGTAACAGCTGTAACACGATGTTGGTTACACTTGACATTACGCGTGCCGATTGCGGCTAATCTCGGATGACGTGTCCTATTATTAAAAAAAAAATACAGATATCAAGGTCATCGTGAGACTTTCAAATACCCTCGAATCGATCTTTTATGCGAGTGAGAGGGACGGAGATAATGAATTGTAACTGTTCTGGGATCACGAGGCGTCAGTAGGAGGAAGCTTTTGCACCGTCACTGTGCTCGCTATTGACCGATACATATTTTCTCGGCCGTCTCTCGCGTGGCGAGAAACGCGAACGTAAAAATCCGAGCGAGGTTGGCGATGATCATCGATTTAAGTGCCCTGTCGTGTGTACACCAGGAGTGATTCTCGATGACAGCCGTTCTCATCCGACGGATATCTGGATGGATACAGTGGATGCATATACTGCTTTAATCGAACGGTTAATGAACCGCCGCTCGCTCGCCCATTGTCAGGCCATGCACCACCGAGTGATCGATACGCGCTCTCCACGACTCCGCATAATTACGCCCGGTGATTCAATGGAGCAGAGCTAGAGCTAGCTGGCTCTCCGCTCTCTCGTATATGGACGATTCACTCTCGGACAAAAGCACCGCGCGACCCTTTTTAACCCGGGTCTTCTCTTTAGAAAACGCGCCATGCACTTGGTGGATGGTCTTACCTCCTCGCGCGTCCACGTCCTTTTGTAACAAAAAGTAAACGGAATCCGCTATTATAATGCTCGCGGAAATAATGACGTGCGGAGTGACGACATAATCATTGTGACGTTGAAACGACTAGATAACAAAATATTATAATCGTTAAGACTCTCATAACTTTAACGATATTACAGAGATATTACCAGACAATTCTGTATTCTCATATATGTTTGATAGTACATTTATATTTATTCAAATATAGATTTATTTCATCTATACATATATCACAATAGTATAGATTAATACAAATAAATCTTGATACAAATTAAATTATGACACATTTTCTTAACTAATTTTTAACCGCTTAGTCAAATTCGATGTAATAAATGTAAGTTCGATATAATATATATGTGTACGTCTTCTTTACGTGTATAAGAAACGTGTAGAAAAATGGACTTTGTCATAAAAATTTATAATTAGATATATTTATCGCTGATTGCACTGTGAGATTACGGATCCATACGTCTAGGCAACACACTCACAATGCATTATTACTCTCGCCATTATATTATTAGTATATAGTTATTCCGAGAGAGATAACCACAATTGGAATTTTGAGATACCGAGTTCGGTAATAACAGCGCGCTCTTACTTAATAGTACAGTACGTTGCCGTTTAACAAATGATCGTTTCTTTCTACGGCGATGCTACTTTGCGCGAAAAGGAGACCACTAAGCCCCGACCCATCCCACATCGAGGCTTGCTAAGGCCCCGATTGCTATTTAGTTGATATTATCATCAAATAAGTAATTTCACCTGGCGAACCTTATATAGCCCAAGCTAGGTGCATCGCTCCGATCGGCGCTTCTATATACATATGCAATCACGATGATGATTTTTCGCGGCGATATCCGATATCGCTTCGTCTGTGCCGGGTAACCGCGCGCGCGCGCGCTGCCCGATGAAAATAATACTGGATAACGATGTTTTCTTTCAATTTGTTCGCGTCCGATAGGCAACCGACCGCGGTGGAGCCGGGGCGTAATTGCATCCCCGGGGAGTGTACACTTCGGAGCGAACGAAGCGGGGCCCGGTAAGACAGCATCGAGAAATTCGTAGGCCCCATTATCCTCGTTCACGAGCACTACGCATTAAGTATCGTGCGCACAATCGCGAGCACGACCTTGCTCGTGACCATGACCCTTTCCCCGTGCACGCGGGATCCATCCGTGTGCAGCCCGAGTAGTTGGCCACACTCGCTGGCCCTGAGATCGACTTGCAATGTGCTTGCAGTCTTGGGGGCTGTCGGCCGTTACTCATCCGTTTTCACCGTCGAATGCGTCCGCTCTCCCTTTGGTCGCCGCTTCTTGCTGCTCGTGAACGCTTCGAGATTGGTAAGCAGTGCGCAACGAGGACACTGCGTATATATATATCCTTAAAGACAGTTGTTTATTCGCCAAAAATTCACGAAAGAAACTGAAACGAAGAAATCGTAATATGCGTTATATATCATCTGAGACGTTTTATCCGAAGATTGTGTGAAGCAATGTCTGTAAGTAAATCTATCAATGTAAATTTTTATTAATATATATATTTTCAATTTTCAATTGATTTAAATAATGCGTTAAATTTAAGAAAAAATAACTTAATATAGTTATCGTAATTAAACATATAGTTTATGTAAAATGCTAGTAAAGAGCGAAACATATCTTCGAATTTCTTTCAATCGTATTTATATTCTTAAGAACATGTACCTACATATACATATATGTATATAGAATAATTTACTGTCTATGTTCCAATTCATTCTGCTCTATGCGGAAATGCAATTTCGGTTTTATGGATGATTAACCAGACTAGATGATTCCATTCCCAAGATTACCGTGTTCAGACAGTTTCAATCATTTTCAATGCGCAATAGTACGCATGCTGAGATAATGACAACAAACATAGATGAAAATGGAAACTGACTGTCATAAACCTGATATAGAAAACGTCAGCTCAAAATTAATTATTAGAAATCAATAATTCGTCTGTCGAATAAAAAAATTACTACTGCTCGATCTGTATATTATCATTTGGTAACGGATTGCAAAGAATACAAGTTCTTATTAATCACGAATGACAGTGAGATATTTCCATATGCATTTTACGTTGCGTAAAAGTGCCGCATAACGCAGAGAAACCGTTTCAGCTACTAGCATAACTTACGATTCGATACTGTTTGCCACTGCATTGTTGCCATTACGTTATTACCACGGGGCTAGTAATTACGCAGGTGCATCTCGCTGGATCACATCGAAAAGGAAAATGCGGGCGAGCGCGAGAGCGAAGAGATACGAGCCGACATAGCTCATCCGCCCAACGAATTATCGTTTCCGGCCCCTCGGTTGATATTATCACGATGCAAATTGTATATAAACCAGCCGTAAGTCTTCCACGTCATAATACAAAAGCGGAAAAATCAGATAAAACGTACAATGATTGATGTTGCGCACTCCCGTTCCTCCCGGAACGATCGGTTACAATAAATAACAATAATAAATAGACTCGATCCTTTTGAAATCAATGAATAATCGAGGCAATTAATAAAGGGCTGTTTTCTACGATTGTCTAAGGGTGCAAATCGCACTGTTCGATAATTATAAGTTTCCAGATGTACGTACATAGATGTATACCAAATGGCGTCTGAAAATCCAAATTATAAAATAATATTCCATTATAAATACATCCAATGAAACTGAAAAAGACATTTAGAGTAGTTAAAAGATTGGTACCCGTCTCGATGCTTCCACGATATCTCTTAAATACTCTTTAAGATTCGACTCGAAAGAGTTGTGGCTTCAAGTCGAGGAAGTCTAGGATGTGATCGGGGTGTAGTTGAGACCCAAGCTCGTTAACTGCGTTGTTGTTATTGTCGACACGAGTCGACGTGATCATCAGGATACGTGGAGGATATAGGAACTCGCGGTGGTATCTGGCGACTCTACGGCGACGGGTAGAGGACCGGAGAACAAGAAAGCCAATCCGAGGCGACTTGAACCCGAGATCGGTTAGGAGAGCCGGAGAGGAGAGAGAGAATACCGAGCAGTTTCTCTCGGCGCGCCGCACGGACCCTACGTGCTTTTATTACGTGGCCGTGACTCGATGTCTCGAACGAACTCACAGCCATTACGTTTCTTCTCCCCCCCCCTTTCTTTTTTTCATAATACTTCTCGGCTTAACGACGTCTCTCCAAATACGTAAGATGCAATTACTAACGAAGTGTACATTTCGGTGCGGCCGAGACACGGCGATGCTGATTGTCAGTGCGTTTGTTATGTCGTTGTTATTAACCCGCTTTTGCGCGACGTGAGCGTGTCCGCGGCAAATGGATACGGCGCGAATTAAGACCTGCGGGAAGACAAGTCGTGCTATTAATTTCCCGTCCTCTAATCGCACGATTCGATCCTTTGCGAATATTCTTAATCGCACGGTGTGTTCCCCTATCGCCGCCATTATATCGACAGGGTACTCGTAACCTCATTGTTATCACGAGAAGTGGGATCGAAACGTAGGAGGAGGAGGAGGAGGAGGAGGAGGAAGAAGAAGAGGAAGAAGAAGAGAAAAATAAAAGGAGGAGGAGGAAGAAAGCGAGCTCGGCTCGGGAGGCGCCCGCGAACGAACGTTCGAGAGGAAGAAGAAGAGGGTAGCGTCTCTTCACAGGTGTCGCTTCAGAGCGCTACCACTGGAGGCCACATTTGCTCCTGGTACCGCGTACGCGAACGGTAAACCGGCGCTTCGACGCCGGTACTCGACTTCGACCGGCCAGTTGCGTCACTTCGGATCCTTGAGCGGGATCTCAGTTTGATTATACGGTGGTAATCGACGGGTATATTATAGTGGTGCGTATGAATTTCACATGAGAAAGAGAGAGAGAGAGAGAGAGAGACGACCACAAAGACTATGAAGAATCGGCGCGGAATTCCCGCTCTTGAGCGGCAAGTGATGGACCGGTTGTTCGACTGACTGGAGGCACCGGTTTCAAGAAAAGTGCGTGAACTTCCCTTATTGAAAACACTGTGAATCATTTTCTATCACCATATGTTATGATATGAAATTGTGAACGTTGACTGCACGTCATCATCATGATCTATTTCTAAATACGTTAAACAATCTATATCGAAATTGTGACAAAATAGTAACGGACTGACAGCTACGACGCATTTAGCATTTTAGCGTGAACTTCAAGTGCATTAAACACAAAAAATTAAATGAGAATAATTGTAAAAAGATACAATTTATAAAAATGTTGCAGTTTCCAAATAAATTTAGCATGTAGTTCCACAAAGCGATAAAGACTATCTTCTGTAACGCGAAAATTTAGACGGATTGAACGATGCTTGATCGGTTTGAAATGATTAAAAATTGATCTCAATCTATGGTTCATCGAAATCAGAAGCGAGGACGCGTCGGAGGCAAGGTAGCCTCAGTCCATCGTCGTTTGGCTGAAGGAACCAGTGAGACCAGTGATACCAGCGAGGAGCAGCTCAATACACACGTTCGCGAGGAACTTGGAGCGTGCATGCGTGCACACGACGGCCGTTATGTAATCGACGACGGCGGCGTTGATCGCGCTCATAAACAATGTAAGGATCGGTTGTTTAACGGATAATCATTTTCCTTATTTACGATAATGGCTTGAGCGTGCGGGCAGCGTTTTCCCGTCGGACACGATACTCCCGACGATAGACCGTCACTGAGAGAACCTCTCTCTCTCTCTCGCTCCGCGTCCCAATTGAGCACGCAGTAAGTACGCTGGCATGCCCTTCGACGAGAAGGACCATTAAACGTATATAATTGTTGACGAAAGGGATGCTCCAATATGGTACTTTTTCGAGAATTCATCAAGAGCGATGAATTGATTAGCATTCGCGGTTAAATAGGGAGAGGATATTATAAACGCGAGCGGCGTTTTACTTTTCTTGGTGTAATCGAGCGTTTAATCGGATGAGACGATCGGCGATGTCGCGGGAAGCTTGACCGATCCGTTAGAGGTTAAAGGCTGCTACACACCGTAGTGTGCAGCTACGGTGCGATCGAAACGCGAAACTACGTGTTGTGGTGCTAATGCGAATGCTTCCTCGCGCTCGGTGGTACGCACACGATACCGCATGCGGCGCAGCGAATTCCGAGAGACCGTGGGGATCGCAGACCGTGGCAGAACAATCTCGGCATAGGCTTCCGACGTAGTCGGATCCAGGGTGCGACAGATATGGATGACGGTGTGCAGAACAGCCTACAGCCAGACCAGTGGTTGTCAACCATCGAGAAGGGGGAGAAACGCACGAGCTCCCTCGGCAGCGGTGCGTTGCGCTTCATTCGGACGCGCAGCAGCATTCGACGAGAACTCAAGCGACAATGCCATCGGTAAGGAATTTACAGAATTATCCAAATAACAATATAAAGAGAATAGAATTATTCAATTAATAATACAAATTTATGGAAATTGTTTTTGAGAGACCGCTGAAAGATTATTAGTAACAACGAAAATATATATGTGGCGGAAAGATAATTATTCGTTAACTTATATTGTAAAAATATTATTCGTCGATTCAAGTCCAGACCGTTTTTAACAATGCTAAAGGTAACCACATAATTTGGCATAGAAAATATTTAAGAATTTTACATCAGTTTCTACATATATGTACTTTCAGTTACTTAGTATTTTTCAAATTTGACTTTCATTTTAGTGTCAATTCTTTTCAATTTAAAATAGTTCGTGAATGGTTCGTTGAAATGATTTTTTACAACGGAACTTGATTTATACTGATTGCAGCATAGATTTTACGAACAAAAATCGAATTTTAACTCGAAACGTTTATCCTAATTTCATTTCAATAAAAATATCTCCGTACGAACACTGTTGCGGCTCTAAGGCCCCTTTTTCAAGTCAAGTTTATAGAAAAACTAATTAATTATATATAATTTTTATACTTTTTCGAGTGACATGAGAATGATTATGTTCGAGTATGATAAGAGTGAAATATGTTTTATCCAAACGGGTGCTTAACGGATTTCGAATACCTAAGTCGTTAGACAGTTAGGCCATCAAGCTTGTTTTTACTATTCAATTCGCTCCGGTACGTGCTTAACAGAAAACATTTCATATCGCCGTTTTTCTATGTGCATTGTTCCAAGCGGCAATAACTGTCACGATATTGCTGGTTTCGTGACGCGAATGAACGTGTTCTCCGTATTTTGTATCGCGTTTACTCTTCATGGTCGAGCTGTTGGGGCGTACGTGAGCGAACGAGCCTGTGCGGACGAGCCTGGCTGGGACCGGCTTCGCGTTTCGGTCCTTTTGGGACCAACGTTGGCTGCCGGCTAAAAGGACCGCGGAGAACCGAGCACACGGCTCCGAGTCCGCCGTAACAGGAATGCTGAATGACTTGCGAGTCGTCACGCTGCCAGCAAGTTCGCTGGCGCGCGAAGGTCCGCGTATATAATCTCCGCGACTTTATCCGACTTTATACGTCGCATACGAATGCGCTAATACCGCCGATATTTCACTCGTCTACGCCGGGTATCGTTATAATTAATCGACACGCAGGAAACCTCTAACCGGGAGCGTCCCCTGAATGTAATTGGCGGCGTGGCATTCGCGGCAGCATGATTGACGATCGATGGTATCGTAAAGTATAATAAAAGATAACGCGCTACAAATGTCTTACATTGGTGGAAATGATAACGCTGCCAAAGCATATCAATCCGTACATATATATACGTATAGGTATATATATATATATATAATATGATTGGCGTGTATCACACTCGACGATTTATTCGAGCTTCATTAACGATATAAGCAATTAGATTATTTACAAATCCAAGTTGAATTTCCGCGTGCGATAAGGCTAATAGACCGATTATTACCCGGCAAGTCGCGCCGAGCGACCACGCTTGAAAACTGGTAGATGCCTTCGGTCGGAGGATGTTTCACTTGCGGAGATAATCCCGGGGACCTATTACACCCGGCGTCATCGCGTAATCTGCTAGCGGAAGGTCGGCGGATTCTCCGCATTATACCGACGGAATACCGTTTGATCGGCAAGCGGAGAATGAGCTGAGATGAACCAGGAAGCGGAGGCAATCTGCAGAATTCGCGGTCCTTGCGGTGCGTGAGAAGACTCCGCGCGCGCGCGCGATTAGTAATAGGCGTTCCGACGGAATCTGAGACACCGGTGGTCTCTTACGACCGGACAAGTTTATTCCATTCCGCAACAACGCGACGCAGACTTCGCTTAGTGTTTCGCAGACTCCGACCAAGTAATTATTTACAAATCTACAATTCGGGAAACAATTTTCGGGAAACAATGATATTAATATCGAGACAAGTAATGGCATACGAGCATGCTATAAAAGACGCTTTTAATTAAAAGTATACGAGTTTGCAAGAAATACAAATTACAAATAATATCATTTTGACTAACGAGTTTTAACGTATCTAATACAAGCGATTCGTCGCAATAATATCGCAATAATATCAAATGGGAATTTAAACTTTTATATATTTCGCTGTGCTTGTAGATAAAATATCCTCTTCTTCCAACACCTGTTATCAAAAGGAGTTAATATATTATAATCATTCGTGAAATTTATGTCTCTTTAACGAGCTATTCAGTGCCAAATATTAAGTAAAACTCGATATCGCGAGCATCTAATGAAACCGGATGGGATTCTAACGCGTCCATGAATTCACGTCACGAGACGTATCAAGTTATCCATTCGACGTCGTCAGAGGGTCACGCGGCAGATGAAATTCTCGTATTCCGGATGTAATAAAGTGCACCTCAGTAAGTTACGGGCGACATAAATTCTAGATTAGCTACAGGGGGTAACGGGTCGCGGTATAGTAGCGGGAGAGAAGAGCCTCCACCATTCTATTCCCTATACACTCGACTTCCCTCACATCCGTTTCACCTGTACGGGGGTACTACTTGCGCCGCGAGGTGGATGACTCCGGTCGTGGAAAGAGGAGCAGCAGCGCTGCTGCGTTTAAGGCAGGCCGGTCCGCGATCGAACGGAAAGAATTATCGCAATATATTCTGTCTTTTAAAGCGGCGGGAACGGCGGATCGAGAGCCGAAACGCCCGACTCGTTCGAGAGGCCCCCGTCGCGCATAATAAAGCGCGCGGAGGGCCACGGAGGTCCCATCACGCACACGCGCACAGACGCGCACGTACGGGACGGGAACATGTCGAGAATCCGCATGGACCAAACACTTCCGTGTTGTACGACTAATGAATCACCTTCGCCTGGCTCCTTCCACCAGCCCTTCCACCCTCCCCGATACTCCGCTTCTCATCCCTACGTACGTCTGTACCGAGCCTTTCGATGCAGGTTTTCTCTCTCGCAATCAGGCTCCTCGCAATCGCTCCGACCGTTTATCGGGCGTATTGGAATTCGCGATAAGGTCTGACCTTATCGACACTTCCCGACCGGCTTTCGACAACGCCGCAGACCCGATCGGCGAACTCACCTTCGCGCGTGATTATTAAGATTATTTGTTCTTTCGATAAAGTCTGCTGTCGTTACTTGCAAGGCCCCGAGATGCAGATCCTGCGCGCAGATACACGTAGGATAGCGACGGGCGAACAAGAAAATTTTACACGTGCACTCTGCGAACAAGCGGATTCTGCTAGCGATGCATTTGCGACGATGCATTTGCCCGATTTAAACGGAGAATAAATATTCGCGCTTCTCGAATGACGCTACGCGTATCGGTAAATTTCACCGCTACGGCCATTTTTTTCCTCTCTCAGCCGTGGTATTTATTGTTCAGTGTGTCACATACTTACACTCGTTATGATATCCTGTACCGCCATACACAATGAATATATTTGTGCCGTAAAAGACGGTCGAATGTTATCGTACTTTTTATCAATAACGTTCACACGTTTCACGACCAATTTTGCAACCGTACTTGCGCGAACGTATAATACGCGTGCAGCTAATTAGCGCTCGCAGTGTCATTAATTAAAGATGAAGAAATGAGTAAACCGTTACGCACGCGTTTATGCTCGGAACAATAATCTTGATAATTTAACGCACGAGTTTATAACACAATGTTTCAATTTAAGAGAATAACGAATTTATTTGCACACTTATTAATCGCATTTCCATGTTGCGTCAATTCCACATTTTTTCTATATATGCATCACGACTATGATGACGTCTTTTATAACTGCAATCATGGTATTTTGTAAGATATTAAATAGGTATTTATGTCATATTGTCTGAAAATAATGCATGCATTGTACGCAATAATAATGCACTGTTTAATATTTTATGTGTATAATGTACAAGTATCGTTATAAATATATTTATACTTTAATACGATTATAAATTTGCTTGGAGTACACATAAAGTTTAGACAAGCTGATAATATTGAGCTCAGAAAATAGAATTTGCATAATGTGACAATTGAATGTGACAATTGAACCGATACCAGACGAAATAATAATGAACAAGATCAAATAGGCCAGGTCTACAATGCGTAACGACAATGCAGGTTGTCCGGGGCAAGTTCGATTCTTGTATCTAAATCTCAAATTCCGTGCACGGTTCACCGGAGTCGACCTTACTGCCACGATCTCGAACCATTACTCATAAACATTACGTTCAGGTTCAGGTACCGATATTATCCGATGAAGGTTCATAAGACGTTTAGACGGTTTCTCGCGTCTAGCTATTCGTATTACCTTGTATACGTATCCGTATGTATACACCAATACACATTGTGTCAATGATGCAGGCAATCGATAAGCAAGGATGTGCTTATGAAACTTGGCACCTCGTTATCCATCTTCGAGATCTCGAAAGGCACGAAAAATTCATAAACGGTGTGATATTGTCTATCGCGGGCTCTTATGTAATCAAGTTATAAATCCTCGCGAGAAGTCTTACACGGGTCTACACGACTAGCCATTTTCGTGACTTGACTACATATCCAGTTATAGACAACAATAACAATACCATGTGAAAAATCACCAGTATTGTACAATAATATATCACAACAATTGTATTTGCTAGTTTATTATTTAATATTTCGCGAAATGTTGTCTCGATCCTGCTTTAATAACTTTAATATATCTATAATAATTGAAGCAACACTTTATTTATAAATTTATGTTTGCATCTAATCGTCATTATCCAAGATTATTGGTAAGAACACAGTTCTATAAACTTTCTTCCTACGTTTCTATACTTCTATACTTCTTTTATAATTAAATTATCCACAATTATACAATTTATGCAATGCCACATGCCATGGGAATATACGTGGCATTAGTCTCCTTTTTGTCTACTGACTAATGAATTTGATATTATCTCGATAATTGCAACTTATAGCAGTATGGAGCAGCGCATTCCTTTTATATTGGAAACGTAATAAAATTATAATTTGCTATTTTAATTCGTAGATTTTTCAGAAAGCTTACAAAATAATGTAGAATCGTTTGGAAATTTTACTGAAATCTTATTATCTATCTGATAATATCTGAAAAAAAAAAAGATTTAATCTTAACTATACTAATTTATAAAGAGAAACAGGAAGAATTTTTTAACTACTCTTCTCTAAAATATATTAATAAAACCTATATTATTAATTAAAGTATTTATAATAAATATTAATATAAATAATAATATTAAAAATATTTTAAATTCTTTATCTTTAAGTCAAGTTGTCAAAAATTGAAATTGTTATCTTATTATGTAGAAAATTTAGTTTTATGAAAGTTTGCTTCTTGTAAAATAGAAATAATTTTGCAATCGTCACGTTTTGTATAATTTGTATAAATATGATTAATAATATTTTCTACTACTCGTATTTGTGTAACTTGGCGTAACATTCACATTCCGCTCTGCGCATAATTTTGAAATAAACTACTCCATTATTGTCTAGTTCTCCAACTTGAAGAAGAGAAAGAGAATTCTTAAAAAACGCCATCCATGATTGGTCCGCGATTGTTGCTGGTGTACTCAGCGAGAGCCTGTAACATGACGTAACATCTCTTTTGTGTTCTCACGAAACTTTATATCGCGAGGTATTTCTGCTATTAAAAATACTCTCTAGCAATGAAATATCCTATATCAGTGCGTGAGGCGTACGTACAATGGAGCTGCTGATGATACGAAAGACCAAGGAATACGGTAAGAATCAGTACCGACAGCATTTCGTCGCTATGTCTTTCCAGTCAGCGAGAATACCGAGGAAACGCTTCGTAAGCTCGTGCAACACGAATGGACATCGTGCAACAATATTCGTGACTTGCATGCTATATTGTACAATTAGAATTATCATCTCCGACCCCACCACTGGCCGTTTGTAAACGGCCGTTAGCCCGAGGGCGGGCGAGTACCTCGCTGCGAGCGCGTTTCGTAACAATGTCTAGTAATGACCGATAACGTAATTAACTTCCTGCCAGTTCTAGAAATTAATTGGTTCACGTATGCTAAAGTGCCCCGCTGGTAAATGCAGCATCGCGTTCAGCAGTGCGCGGTGACTGCACCGATGACGCGCGTTTAAATAATGTGCGCGGATATTTTTACGCGTGTGCTCTGTCGTGGTGTACCGTTATCAGCACCGATCGGATCGCGAGAGAAGAAGAGAACACCGTGATAAATAGCATTGCGAAAGGATCCCCACCCCGGCAGCTGTTGTCGACTACGGTTTCGGTGGTCTTTAAAGGAAAGTGACGAGACCGAATGGCGGGTAAACGAGCCCTCGGTACTGAAATCTCGATTAAAACCGGCACTGCACCGACGTGGCCGCATTCGGTACCTTTGAATGTCACTCGAGCGTTACGAGGCATCGATTTAATGCGGCCGCGGCCGGCCGCTTCGGTTCTTCGCATCTACTCACGCATTTATTACGCAAAATAGCGTTTAACGATGGTCGGGTTGGAACGAAGCGAGCGTCAAGTTCAACGATCATTTGATCGCTGCCCGGCGATTATCGCAACGCGTGACAATCGAATTTTCAATGACGCGTGCAGGACACACCGCCGCGCCGCGACGGATCGAATATTCTAATATCGGCTCGTCTCCTATTACGCCATACTTAGGGCGCAAGGTACAATTTCACAGGCGATTCGCCACGGAGGAGGTATCTCGCAAACCGATAATGGCTCTCGAGGAGGTTTCAGGTTCAGTGGAGTATCCCCTCATGACGGGCAATGTCGGATAAAGATCTAAGTACCTGCATAGCTGTATATACGGCGCGCTGAGGAAGATCCTTAAATACTACCAAGGTAACGAAGGTAAAGGTTTCTCGTGACGTCCGCTTCGGTTGGAGCCGTCAGGGGTCAGTGAGCGCTCCGGTCGGCAAACTCCGGCTCTGAATTCTCGATCGTTTTCTTCTTCCTCCTGTTCCTTTTTTCGTCTCCGCCGTGCTTCTTTTATTCCCAGGAGGTGAGGGAGGGGGCTCAGTATTCCGGACGAATATCCCACTCTGATAAGCTCCGCGATGCGATTTATAGCCTAGCCTCGGGACAGAAACTCTCTCTCTCTCTCTCTCTTCTTCTTCTTCTTCTTCTTCTTCTCCTCTTCTCTTCTCCGCTCCTCACCGTTTCTTCTTTCTCTTGCGAAGTAGAAACTATTAAGCACGGTCAACCGCGGCGCCACGGCTGGAGGTTAAGCGGAGGAGAGGATGAGGCGCGATTCGTCTTGATCTCGTACTCTCGGAAAGCACAAGTGGGAGTTATAAATTGCACGAACGAGCGTGCAAGTCGCTGACGTAACACCAATCCTCAGACTGATGTGGCGAATCCCGCGGTATATCGCGCGGTTACAGTCTCGGGGTCCCTCGACAGGACAGTTCCCAACGTCCTCGATTTTATTGCGTGGGATTGATTGGTCAGCCTCGCGAGGATTACATAAAGAGGTTCTTATTCTCTTCGCCGCTTGAAAACGTTCAAATTAGTCGGAGATGAAATAAGTCAGATTTAATTCTCGACCGCGTGGCGTGGGAGGCAAATGAGCCGGATCTTAAATATACTTTACATTCCCTTGTCTGAATAGTCTTCTCTCACGGAAGCTTTTTTTTTTTTCATTTTTCCATGTGTTTCTTTTCCTTCGATCTATTCCAGCTGATTCTTTATTCGCTCGACTCTTTCGTATGTACATTGTCTTCGATATTGTCCGTTTTTCTACAAGTCCAATTAAAATTAATTTAAAAATCACTAAAAGAAATTTAAATTTAAAGAAGCAAAAAATCTTTTCTAATTCTCCCTTTTAACGTAGCTACTAATAAGTGCTTTTCAATACTACGTTATGCTAAATCACGTTTGTACGCTTAATGATAGGAGAAACGCACTTTTTCACATTCGATTGAACTAAATGTCTGTTCGAAGATATGTTTGAGAGTGAAGTGAGAAGGAAGCCGCCGCGACTATTACAGTTCGTACAGTATAATTGATCGTAGTAGGTGTATTTTTTCAACCGGCAGGCAGTGTTACTACCTACTTACGTAAGGACCGTAGATCGTCTAATACGAATCAAACGCGAGACGCGTTTGAGCTCGAGTGTTACGCGGAAAACAAATTGCTGGCACGTTGAAAAACTTTCTAACGCCCGCCTACCTAAACGTCGTCTTCGAGGTATCATCCGCATCCGCGCCGCGTCTCCAATTCACATAGACTGTGCTACAAGTTGAACGTTGTGGTCACGCATAAAGTCGCGTATGTACATCTCTCCCTTCTCGTCCTTTCTTCCAACAGGATACCGGATGTTGCAAAAACCAGCCGTCGCATATGCTACTGTATGCCCAGGCTCAGTGCGCGGCAGCATTCAGAATGCGAAAGTGAAATTGTATATGAGATTAGCTAACAAAAGAGCGCTGCAACCGCCAGAGATTTGCGATCTAAGACACGTCGCTTTAGGTCTGTCTCTCTAATCAGGGGAACGGGGCGGGCGGGGGGAGCGGCTTATCGCGTGTCATTGTAATCGCCCACGCAGTTTTACAGCGCGACAGGTCTTGACGAATCGTTTCTACTCCATTCTCCGACTCCCCTTTCAGCCTAAGCCTAATAACTCAGCACCGATAATCGTTGCATTAGGCTCGCCCGTACGACCCGACCTCGTGAACTTCGCTCCACCCATACCACCCGGTACAACTCGTGCAAGCCGACTCGTGTAAAAGGATCCCACCTTCGTATCTCTTCCTCTTACTTCTCCAACTCTTCCTCCGCTCTCTGCCTCGCCGCTATCGCCTCCTTTCCCTTCATCTCCGTCGGCTTCCACTCGCGCGGTCTTGCGGGAAATGGAGCAACGCTCGATTATATTCTATTGATGCTGAACCTAGGTGAACTCACCTCGACTGATATGGCATCGTATCATGAGATACCTCTCGTGGCTCGTTTAACACCAAAGATGTGCATGCCAACAAAAACTAATCAAATCGCCAATGAACATCTGATATAAATGTACTTTAAGTAGTGTTATATATCGAGGGAAGGTAGTGGCGCTTAAATCATGTTACATCACAGCCAATTATGACGTGATTCACGGTACGAAATAGACTTGCGAGACGCGTGCGCCTTACGGCGATGATCCTTGAAGTGTTCAATTCACGCAACATATGTTGTCAAAACAAATTACTAGCTTAATTAAGCCATTATCTTGTTATTCAAGTCTTACTATTTTACAATACATAGCACATATAGGTATGTACAATATAACTGACTGTGAGAAACAAGTCAAATTCCTCCAGGAAAGAAATGACATATAACTCTAATGTAGGGAGTTTCCGTTTGAGGGTAATAGATAACTATCTTATAACTAACAAGTCTTTCTTATCATTTCGTATTTCTCTCCTCTTGCATTTTCTTCACCTATGACTTTTCTTTATATCTACATCGAACACAAATGCTATGTTAAATATCTCGACAAGATATTGTATAGATCATTATTTCATGTAGTGTGGTTTTGATCCTGGAGTTAGTCATGTTTTTGTCCCCTTTAATATTCCTCCCGCTGCCGCGCAACATCGGTCGCTTCCTGTCACCTTTAAACAGATGCCCACTTACGATGCAGAATCTCTGAAATCTCGCAATCGCAACGAGAGCATTCCGCCGTTTCACTTTCACGTATATTTTTTTTTTATCAGCACCACGTGAAAAATACATATCACGCGGCAGTTTCTAGGAGAATCAACAAAGATTCGCACGGAAGATTGACTTTTCAGACTTGCGCGTCTGCATTGTATACCACAATTTCACCTTTGCGGTCGTGTCGCGCCTTCGAACGTTTTTGCCGACACCGAATCCGGCGCTTCCTGAATCGTGTTTACCGCATCTATGCGAAATCACGATCGGACCCGAGTCATTCCGGCAAGGCAGCAGGACGTGAGTCTCCGTGTTTCTTTACGTCCTGCTTGTCATATACTTAATCAACCTGCCACTACCAGGTCGAAATCTACCGAGAGAGCCGTGAAACGCGACGTAACTCACATCTTAGGCTCTAAGCGCTAGTGACCTGGAAGCGAGCACGAATGAGTACGTGATGAATATTTTATAAGGAACGGGAACTCCTTAGTCCCTCTCGGACGGGAGCAGTTCGGCTTGGCACGAAATCCCTTTATTTGCGATTTCAATTTGCTGGCTCCGCCGAGGTAGATTAGAAAATAACAGTTTCTCTCTTTTCACTTGAATAATTCACATTTAAACCTATACCATTCATGGATTCTCTAAACATATATTGCGGGAAAAAAGTACGAATACAAAACCTAATTAAACTTGTATCTTAAAGTATGTGATTACAATTCTTTTCAAAGTTGAAATAAAATTTTAAATTATAAATATAAAATGTACCACATTTTAAGCGTATTTAGAAAATTAATTAAAGTCGAAATTCTCTCTCTCTCTCTCTCTCTCTCTCTCTCATGCATGTCGAGTTATAATAATTTTAAACAATGAAAATTGATATTGCATAAAGGTCGTAGACACAAGTACAAAATGTCATTGATTTTTATTGATTTTGTCTTTTGGTTTCTTATTGTATTTACGTGTATTATAGTTACGTATATACGTATATATATTACAGCAAATAGTTGATTAGTCAGTAACAATAAATTTCAACTATTGTCCGCTGTTGTGCAATCGCGTTCTCTGGCTAATAAGCTAAAATAGCCAAGTTCTGCCTACAAAGGAAGCATATTTTCAGAAACGCAAACGTATGTTATTAAACATTACCCTCGCGCATATCGCGAAAGGGCGAGATAAGCATCGTATACCCGAGTCACGAAGACGTTCCGTTCTGCGAGAGAAGGAGGGTCTGTACTCCCCCGTAGCAGCTGTACGAAGGGCTTATCTTTCCGCGAGGCTCAATCGGAAGGGCTGCGTTATATCCAGTAAGCGAGGCTTAAACGTCAAATTGTATGCCCGGTGGAGCGATCATCGTGGAGATATCTCCACCTCGTCGTAGACCGCCTGAAGTCTCAATTCCTCGTCGTGAGGCCTCGTCGACGTGCTTGTACACGCGTTCCTAGGTCCCCTCGCGATGTATATACCGCCGTATGTGCCCGACGAGTATGATTGGTACGTATTTCACGGTTTACGGCGGGATCATTTCAATCGAAACATTATCGAGCCGGAGAAACCATAACGAGCCCACGTAGAGTTGCCTACGGTTACCCCGGAGCAACGTGGCCAGCAATCAGCAATGGCCAAGTTGCGCGCGCGCGCGCGCAGGGATTTGCGCGCAATTGTGTGTACATATATACATATAAAGATAGTAGGTATATAAATATATTCGTGTACGTATCTTGTATATAAAAACATTTATACGCGCGTCTCTATGTATACCCGCGCACTTATATACTTATGCAGCGCCAGTAAACTACAGCACCATAAGACATATACGTTTATATCGTAGTCCGGTATAGTGTTGCCAGGACTCTTTAAGAAGAGTACCTCGATATACGCGTACATAGTCGTCCAGACTGTGGTTGTAAATACCTACTTGCCTCACCTGTATGTGCGCGCGTATATATATATATATATATTTTTTTAAGGAGTATATCCCTTGGAGAGAACAAGAGCAACAAATGTTACTTTTAGAAAAATAGAAAGATATATGTTATATTCTCCCTCTTTCTCTTTCCCTCCTTCTCGCAGATAAATTTTCCTACTGCTGCTTCCAAATCGTAAAATGACCTCGTTTGTTCACTCTATCGTAACGTATGCGCGAGCATTGTATTTGCGCGATTACGCTTTCACTATGGGCCGCATGTCGTTATCATTATCGTCGGATCTGGCGGCGACTCCGATGGCGGTGCTTTTATGAAACGATGGCGGTGCTTTAAGGCAAGGAGGTATTATGCGAAGTACAGATAATCGTGCTGCAAGAACTGACATTTTCCAAGGGAGATTTTTGAAATTCGTGTGTTTTAATGAGCTTCTTTCAGACATCCAAGCGCCGTGAAATTTAATTATTGTTATTGAGGTAAAATCTTGAAATTTATATCATGATGCCGCATGCTTTAATATTACCGTCTAACAATTATTTACAATTCCTGACTTGTCCAATTACTTTTCTAATAAAGGGAAAATAGAAAAAAAATTTATACTCTCCCGTTATTCAGTAAATAATACAGTTCATGTGTCCGACGTAAAATTACCGAGACAATCCGACTTTGCGGAATCTGATTGCAAAATTGCGCGAATCATAAACGTAAGGACTTACGTTTACGGATACTGTTACGACAATTTATTTAATACAGGATTTTTACCCGTCGGCGTAATTTCACAACGCCGCGAGCCAACTTTGTTCGTTTCTCCCGTGGATGAACCCTTTCCTATGCGCGAGATTGTCGCAACCTCTGGCACATAAGGGGGCCATAATCTTGGGGAGGCTCGCAAGCCGGTTTTCGAAACGTCACGTACCTATAATCTCGCCGGCTTTGTACGCCCGTCGTATCGTTCAAAAGTGCACGGCACTCGCGCGCGCGAAAGATCGGAAGCGTTAAGTTCGTGCTTTATACTAGTGCGACCTCGACTGTGTAATTACAGGACGCGGCGATAAGAGGGCCCCTCGGATTCATAGTTTGACAGTAAATGTATGCACGCCCACCTTGCCCCATCTCTCGCGGTGCCCCTCCTACAACTGAACGACGTAAAAACTCGCGCCGCAATGCCGCATAAAGTTCGCGAGCGCCAAGTTGTTAAGGAGAGGGAGGAGCACCACATAGGCCGAGAGACCGTACTCGCGATGATCCGCGCGGGCCGTGTTAAATTGTGCTTCTCTTATTTACATTTGCGCTAATTGCACCTTACCATCTCGCGGTGACGCTCTCTCTCTCTCTCTCTCTCTCTCTCTCTCTCTCGCCGCGACTTTTGTCCTCGAGGGCGCGTCCATAAATTATCGTGCGGTCTCATGACGGACCCCACGACTGACCTCCATTATGACGAAGGGTCGAGAGCGTGCGAGAAATTTCAACTTGTAAGCATTAAGTGGACCGTGTTCCCCTATTTTACAGAATATATCAAAATTAAGTATTTTATCCAATATATTTATATCATTATGAAATTGATATTGATATTATTAATTGAAATTTTTAATCCACCATTTCTATCCATCTAGCTTCTTTCTTCTTATTTTATTTTTTTCTTCTCACAATATCTTATACAGTTATGATCCTCACATATATAATAGTTTTATAATAGATAAATTTCCAAAGGAATCCAAAACAATTAAACAAGCGATTATTGAGAAATTCAATTTTTCCTGTTAGATTCTATCATCCGGTTTTTCGTGGCTGATATATGATCGCGTTAAAGCATTCAAATCTTTTTCATCCTTTTTCCGTTTCAATGGAAGGACCTCTCGGTACCAAGCGCCGGGTTTAGACGACCGTTTCTCGCTAACGTGCAAAACGAAGGTCTTAGCCTGCAATTTAGCAAGCGCGAGCACGTGGTGAGTCCGACGCGGCGTGCTATATAGGTACACATATTACGCGGTGAATATATATAATGAGGTAAGAGAAAGGAGAGTGAAGAGAGGAAGGGCGAGAGATTGGGGAAAGGGGGAGGAAGCTGAGGAGACGGTAGAAGAAGTAGAAGAAGAAGGAAGGCAGACAATACTTGCCAAGGACAGGCGGTATTCAAATGCGATCGTCGCTGCTGCCGCTGCCTGCACAGCGAAACATTTTTGCAGACTACCATGGCTGCAGGACAACCGTCATTTTTTTCCACCTTCGCAGGCGCGCAAGTACCCCGTCCCTTTCTGCATTAACCCTCCTTCTTCTTGCACCGCCGTGCCGCGCCGCGCCGCGCCGCGCCGCGCCGCGCCGCCTTCTTCGCGTTCTCGTTTCGTTGCCGCCGACGCCACCGCTCTGTTGCCTCCTTGAACATCCTCGTGAACTGACTCTCGCACGTAAAAAGGGTCGCTCTACAGCCGTATATCACCAAGGTTTATTACTCATTGTTATAAAATATAGTAGCACAGTGACATGCGGCAAATTCTCGTGACGGACTCCTTGCTCGATCCTTAAATGAGATTCGCGGGCCGCACTTATATTGCGGAAACCGCAACGACAGGCTGGAAGATTATTTCGAATGTTACGGCGTTTTAAAAGCGTACCTCATATACTTTATCGTCAGCGTGAAAATGTCTTCTAACGATCCGCGCCCATCCATCATACGGGATTCAGGAATCTTTAGTATGACTTTATGACTAATGATTAAAAAAGAAAAAAAAAAATAAATGATTAATCACGACTAATGGGATGTCGCCGAGAAATAATTATTAGCCTCTTTAAATCGTCACTCCTCCTGATTGCGGAACGTATGCCGGACTTTGTTGTAATTATACAAGCAATAAGAGTTTATCTTCCTCGAAACTCTTCGTTTTACTAAACCGGTCTGCGAGATTCCTCGGCTCGCTC
This sequence comes from Tetramorium simillimum, assembly GCA_011636635.1. Taxonomy (NCBI): domain Eukaryota; kingdom Metazoa; phylum Arthropoda; class Insecta; order Hymenoptera; family Formicidae; genus Tetramorium; species Tetramorium simillimum. Next base: position 30,961 of record VBVQ01001519.1, read on the forward strand.
GCTCCGCAAGCGATGCATGTGGCATTTTGCTCAAAGCCAACTGCCCTCGTAATGTAGACCCATGCCACCTGATTTTTTCCCCAGGGGGAAATAAGCGGCCCTTGGTAAGTGTATTACGATCGACAAATAGGAGCAACTTATTTAACGTTCTTAAGATGCTCGCAAATCCCGCGCGCGAGCAAAGCAAAAGGCTATAGACGTAAGGCCGATATACCGACGCGACGCCACTAGTTACTCACTGCGCAAACCTGCCTTATAATCAATTTCGAGATTTATATTAGATCCACTCGAGGCGAAATTATATCTCTACCTTCTAATCCATAAATAACCTTAAGACATCGCCGTGGTTTTACGTGACACAGACACGCGGCCTTGTTTCCCGTGCCAAATATATCGTTCCGCGGCCGGAATCAGATCGGTTTTCTCGTATAATCCACGGTCGAGAGCGATCGGCGGGGCACGGCCCGTTCACATTCCACCGAAACGATCCGGTCGATCGGAGATATCCGGTGCCTTGTTGGGATCATTAGCGTGAGATCGTGTGACGTAACGAGCCAATCAGTGTCCCGACCGCCGGAGTAATGATCGTGTAGCGAGAGGTATTAGCATCACGGACGGACGGCCGATACCGTTAAACAAAACCTTGCCTCGTGACCTTTGCTCGAAAGAATCGCGGGGGACTCGGCCGATGACGAGGACGATCTTGTCGAGTCGCACAACCTAACCGTCTTCACCATTCCGGATCGTATACGTATTTTTTGCGACCGCGGTACGTTCTTCTGTCTAGACTCTAGACTAAGGCAGCCACGGTACCTGGAGAACAACGGATCGCTATGGAACCAGCCCGGTGACCTTTGGCTTGGCGAGCGCAAGAAACGTAGGAACTGAACGCAATCATCGTCGAATCCCACATCGTTCTTCAAAGCTTCAAAGCGTTTTATTCTACGCTGAAGGATCCATCGATGAAGGAATAGACGTTGCTTGAGACATAGCTCTATTATGTTGACAGAGTGACTAGACTGATTTTCTCATATTCAAGGATATGTCCTCATTTTAGACACATCTTCTTACCAGTTTCTCTTTTTCTCTCTCCAGAGAATATATTCTTTTATATGTTCACGATTTATGATTATGAGTTTTAACACGCTTGATTTTATTTAATACAATTTTATTGGTACTTAAAACTCGACGACGTTATTCTCTGTCAATATTGCTTTTATTTCTTATTGTCTACCTATAAAATATCTTAGATAAAAGTATTCTATTTAAAAACTTGTTAAAATTTCTTTTATTATTTTCTACAGCTTTTATTATCGTTTTTTAGGATAATAGGATATTATTGGATCTTGTGACTAATAATGCATCTTAAACATCGGACAATTAATTTAAAAAATTTTAAAACAATTTTTCAAGAGCATTTTAAAAAATTATATTGTTGATTATTTATAAATATCAGTAGTCGATTAGGCCAAGTGTAAAAACTTCTGGGAGGGACGAGTGAAGAAGGAATACGTAGAATCAAGTTTGATTAATTGTCAGATAATGCAATAACAGTCCATCGCGCGTAAGTTACCGCCGGGTGAAGATTTAAACTTATTAATATACGTAATTTCATTTCCCTGCTTAGTGAATTACGTACCGCAATCACTGGCAGTGTTCGGTGGGCGGTAATGAGTTAATAACGTCGATCCTCGGCAATCCTGATAGCATACTGGCTGTACGTGCAACGCGACGCCGCGCCGTGGCATTGTAGCATGCCGTTCGGCGACATTGAATAAACGCTCCCGTACACGACAATAAACTAAGACTATCGCACGAGACAGTCTGACCGAACTATCAAAGATAATCAGGGGAGAGACATCGGAATCGTTCCCGGCCAACGATAGTTCGTGACCCGTCGTAATTACGAATCCGAGGAGTACTTTATTATCATCGGGCATTCCGACGTGCTTTAAATCGCCGTTTTACCGTACGGTGGCTGTCACAACAGGCACGACATTAGTAACGCCGACGCGGCATTGCATCGGCTCCATCTTGAGATAAGGGATCTTCTATTCTCCCTGCTCTCTCTCTCTCTCTCTCTCTTTCTCTCATCTTCAGCCTCTCATCTCTTATCTGCAGAAACGGCGCCACGCACACGCATAATTCCGTGGCGCGCTGTTGTATGTGCGTCGCGTTAAAGCCAAGTCATGAAAGCGTATGCGTCGCGATCACGATCGATAACCGTCCGAAACGATTGGGAGTATCCCATACGTGGAAAAGGGGCATCCTCCGCAGCCGGGATCGTTGTCCTGCGCATAAACGCATATCTCCCGCTCAGGTACCTGCTCTTCCGCGATATCGCTCCAGCAGGAGGCTCAAAGGCGCCGACGCCGACGCCGACGCCGATCCTCGGACCGTAGATGAATTTAGCCCAACAGGTACGTACGCCGGCGTATAATACGCGTATTATGCTTCGAGGGCACGGAGCGGCACGTATTTGAGCACCCTCGCGATGCGCGGCGCATTTGCTTTTTCACGACGCTCGCGCGCGCGGCGCGGCGCGGCGCACAGTGGGGAATTTTGGCAAAAAGCTGGCCAAAATTCAAAAAATAAAGTTTAGACCTTGGGTTTATTACC
>VBVQ01001520.1:5053-33566 GCA_011636635.1 Tetramorium simillimum
GGGGGGGGGTGGCGAACGGGGAGAAAATAGCACGGTTTGTTAACATTAGCAATGAGAGCGGCAAAAGATCATAGACGGACGAAAGCGGCATTATTTGCCGCGAATAGACACATCCTCATCACAAAATCGAAAGGGTTGTTGAAATTCGTATGAGAGAGAGAAATAAATATTAAACGCATAAAATGTAAAATTTTCCATACGCAATATTTTAATCATTCCTCGCTCATTGGGATACTAATTTAATCGCGTACGAAATATTCGTATAATTTCTCTTATATTATTTGTCGGCCGTCATTTCGAATAATATGCAAAGAATTCGCAAATAAATGTAACGAGGAATTTTCATCGAAAATTTAAGTGCGATATTCCTGCATCTAATCAATCCATCGTTCCGTACTCGAGTCGGAAACCACGATTCATACATTCTGATGCATACAAATCTGGAACAAAACGTTTCCCTACATCCGAGTTTCGCGCATGCAACGCACACCGCCATGTCAAGCACCGTTTGATCTCTCTGAATTTCTCCGGCTCCGACGAAATTATCCGACAATTAGCAAGACCTTGCCCGCACTCGAATACCTACATCCGCCCTCCGCTTCCGCCGCCGTCCCCTCTCGCGGGAGGCCGCGGACTTTTTAAGCTTAAGTCCCGGCAAGATTTAAATTTCAAAATTTCAATCTGGCTTGCAAATCTGTCCGCCTCCTTCCGCCCGCGCGAGCGAACGACCGCGCTTCCGTCTCTTCCTAGACGCGGCCAGATTGCGCGGGTCCGACATCAAAAGTCTTTTACGTCGCGTGCTCTTTTTCTTCCCTCCCCCCCCTCCCCTTTTCTTCCCTCTTACTCTCCTTCTCTCGCTCCCCTCTTACCATCCGCTCTTCTCTTGACGCTCTTGCGTAAAGTCGCTGAATTGAAAATTTCATCGCTGAATGGAGATACGCGTGCTCCGCCGACAAACATCCTCCGCCGTTCTCATTATACAAAAAAGATGGAATCTAGGTAATATCGATTTCAACATTAAACTGTTAAAGAACTTAAATCGATTTCTTGTTACAAGTAAATTATTCGGATAAAAAGTAAAAATAAAGAATGGAAGAACGTTATATACTTTTGACGTTATTTTTTTGACCGATTAATATTCTTCTTAGTAATTTTAAATTGTTTACAATGATTTTGAATCTCTGACATTATAAGTGCGATTATTTTAATTGGATAAAAAAATTATCGTATAGCTTTATTTTTAAAACTGATGTTTGAAGAATTATTATATAATATGGTCTATATGTTGAATTAAATAAAAATAAATATATATATCAGAATCATATAGCTGTAAAAAATGTTATATCTCAAAGCGCGATAATGAAAAATAATCGTATTTTATAAACGTTTGCTTCATACATTTTGTAATGCGCATTTTGTAATAAGTAAATTACGCGGTGATTGTATTAAATTGCTGCAACGCACTTCTAGCAATAAATCAGCTTTCTATATCCACTCGGAAATCACTCCCTGTTGGTGACTTTGTCGGCGTAATTACCTTACGAGATATTAAAGTACGGTGAGATACTCGCGTACCTGCAGGAGCGAAGCTTGTCAACTGACGAAAGAGCAACGTCGCGTCGCGTCGCGTCACAGCGGACGGCGGCGCGGTCAGGAGCGACGCGATGGTGAACGCCGGCGAAACTTTTAATTTTTCCTCGAAAAACTTTAGCTGCTCGTTACGTCGTCCCGAGTACATCGCGCGGCCGGCGACGAGGCGGGGCGAAATTAAAATTCATGCGACGGCGCGCCTTTTCTCGGCCGCGTGTCTCCGCGGGATCCGTGGGGCGTCCTGCAGGGCGAAGCGCGCGCAATGAAGGACGCTGCCGTACATCGCCGCGCGAGGTACCAGCGGGAAACAAGGAGAGCCTCCGCGAGGAAGTGTGGGGAATTTACCCAAATTTGCAAATCAAATTCGCTCCCTGCTAGCGCGCGCGCGCGCGCGCGCGTTTGCTCTTTCGTGCCAATTACCGTTCCTAAATCGTCTTTGCTTCTGTTCATGCACCTGCGATGACATGATTATCTCGCGACTTAAGTTACATTATTTAAATCATTACATCATTATTTTTTTCAATAACTCAGAGAGCGACATATTTTTTTTTTCATTCTTTGTAGACATATCTCACCCGTTGGAAATTTATCCGGGCAGTTCATATTTAATATTGGCCCTATATAGGCATCACTAAGGCATCCAAAATAATGGCTTGTCTTTAACTTAAGTCTATTTAGGGCAGTTTAATCTAAGTTTGCCTAGTTGTACCCCGTAGGGCCCAGTATTGGATTTGATCCAATTTGGAAAGCAATGTAGGTCCTAGATAGAAAAGTGTGACAATCCTAATTCTTGGGCCTGAATTAAAGTAAGGAAAGTTAACCAGACCCCAATTACAGCCTAGGAAAAATTTCCACACGGGCATTCGTATCAGTGGCGCATAGATTGTATTATGGAGCGAATAATTTGGTCAAGATAATTACACTCGTGAAGTTCGGTGAATTTTTCGACGGCGCGTTGGTCCGCGCGATTCCAATAAACGAACCGAAATTCGCGTTACGATCGCCGGTAATCGGAGTTTCGATTTTACAGCCCAGTGGGCGCCGTCAGATATTAATTCCGTTCGAGCCCTTTTGTTCCGGCCGATTTTATAGCGGACAGGCTCGCGCGCTAGACGGGTCGTCATATAATTTTTCAGAATGGCAGCGGACCAGCACTCCCGCTGACAATCGCGCGATCAACACGCGAGGTGACAGGTCATGATAAAACCTCATTCACAGACCGACGCGGAATTATGATTATTTACGCGAATCAGCGCGGCGATTTAAAACGCCCCTACCGCCCAGCTTTCGCCTGCACATCGCCAAGTTTCGGCCCAGTGGAATCCCAGAGGAAATTACATCTTACAAGCACCGCCACGTACGCACGCGAGTTACAACATTTCAATACGGTTCGCATGCCCGAAGTTTCACATCTCATGTGTGCATTCCAGCTTTCACTGGGATAGTTCCTTGTATCGCGATACATCCACGGCGAAATCTCGTGACAATTACGTTAATGGAGCCGCCACGGCGAAGTTGATGAATGATTAGCGCGGCAGGAGAGACGGGAGATCGCATCGGAAGACGGGAGTGGAAAAAAAACGCTGTCGTGTTTCTGCCGTGTTGAATGAAAATTGAGTCGAAAATTCGGCCGTACAGGACAAATCAGTCTGTCGCGAGATCCTAATTTTATATCCCTTTTACAGGTACTGTCCTTCTCTATATATCCTGACACGTCTTTCGTCTTCCTTATCCCGCATCATCTCGCGAAAGTTTTCGAAACTGGTGCGTCCGCCTCGGAAAGTTTTAACGAGATCGATTTTACGCCGGGGCGAACGACGAAGGTACCAGCGAGCGAAGAGATTGTCCTGGGAATGCTGGACGACGTTTTGTTGACAGTGAGCCATGTATTGTTCCTCGAGTCTCTCTCTTTTGCCAAATGTGAAGTGCTCGGAGCGGCTGCTACGCTTCTTGAAACTTCAATATCGAGCGGCATTGTATGTTGTAGCTCGGCGAGCATTCCATTCCCGATTTTCTTATAACTTCGACTCTCTCTCCCCCGTATTTATTATTATTTTATCGTACTGCGAGCATATTCGAAGCATAATGTTCGATTAAATGCAACCGGAACATGTAGTAAGCAATGTGCACTTATTGTATTTTTGCAATCTGCTTTTTGTTCGAAAGCAGAATTGATATAAATTTCGCTGTGAATCTGCGCTTCGCGTACGAGATTTTTAATAAAACAGCGTTCGACAAAACCTTCGACGTTCATCATGTAAAAATGTACGAATTCGTGCGCAAAATGAATCGCGAATATACGTGTAAGATTCATAAATTACAATTACGGGTCTTATTTCTACCCGGAAATTTTCTAATAACCGCAATTTTCGATAAATACTGCAAATCGAAATTGCTACAATTATGTAAATATTGGTGGTGGTCCATATTCCATATCACAGCGTTTCATGCTCGTTTATTTCGTAATATGAGTCGGCGAATAGCACATCGTCACTAACGTAATGAGGGCATGACGGCAGAATATGCGTGGGTCCATATTGATTGCATATTAATATCGGCCAAATCATCGTGTACATGGAAATTATAGATTCCGCATATCTCCGCAATCACACCCCAAAGTAATGCATAGCTGGCTCTTCACTTTTGCAAAAACTGATCACCCGCTAAATCTAGCGTGAATCCATATTATATCATGCACGCGCGCTCGCGGTATCAGCGACAGTTAAACATTATCGTTTGCTATCAGAAATGCGATACACAACGACGTACATAATATTTACCGCATGCATACAAAACGCATTACATTATTGAATCGCATAGTGCTCTACGGTCTTCCAATTTCCCAATTTTAATTTCAATGTCAGATTCTTTGACTAACGAGGAACTAATTTTTAATCATAATGTCGAATCGTTAATACGGCGCAATTCTCATAACTCGAAACAGAATATGGCGAAACATTATTTATTTATTTTGGAGTGATATTTTTACGAGATTATTACTAGCACGCTATTCCCTGCATTCTCTCTTCTACATTCCACTATCATTAATGCCATGTAACACTCACAAGCGGACACGCAGCCTCGCAAAAACGCGGGAAGTAATCTGGCTTAAGTTTCCATTTGCAGCGACATAAAATTCGCGGGTATGCTAAAGAGGTTTACTGGATGGATTATTTGTGCGAAATAAATTTCGCGCGGAGCTTGACGCGCGTGGAATCAGCACTTTCGTTAGCCGCGAAGGATGGCTTTTGAAAGGACTGTTCGAGGTATTAAGGCTCGAGCACGAAATTGAAAACGTACGCTCCGCGGAGATGGACGGGGACGGCGGAGAGCGTGAGAGCGAAGGGAGTGGTGCGGGGGTGAGAGAGAGGTGGGCCAACGTGCAAACGGACGGCCAAACCAATTCCACACCCCAACTCGGCGTCAGTCACTGTTTCCAATCCCATTAGCGACACGGTGATTCGTGAATGGGCGCGAAAATGCAAGGCTTTTAATCAACGAGACTCATTATCATCAAGCGTTCCGCGATTTTCACCGCGTCGCGTCGCTCTTGCGAGTTAATGAACAGAATCGATCTGAATGACACTCGCGCACGGCAGTTTGCGTCCTAAGATTAGCAGCGGTCCCGCCGCTACGCGGACGGATCTGCATTCCCCCCCCCCCTCCGTGCCACGAGGATCGGCCTGTGAAAACGGCGGTTCCTAATGCGTGTCTATTAATCGAGGTGGGGCAGTTAGAGGGTTTTATGTAAGAACTTTCTAAGTACCGTTTAATTTAATGGCACTTCGAGACTTCGTACATGAAGCTTTTCATTTATAACATCTTGCACACAGTCGCCGTGCCTCTCGGTTCTGGTTTCCATACTAATTGTAAGCCACGACCGTCTAACAATCCGGGAACGCTGTTAGCCCGTGTTCCCATGTATAACTCGTACGCGTACTCTCGCAAGGGAAATATCTGCGATCCATTTGATAATAGCGCGCGGATGCTTTTTTCGGGATTTTTTTTTCCACGCGAAATAAACAACTGCGTGAATCTGCATTCTGTTTACGTATCCCACGGCGGTCCTCGATTCGCTTTTATACCTCTCTAAAGAAACCTTCATACTCGCAATTGCCCGAACGATTCGTATTACTCCCGCGGGTGTCGTGGTCGGCAAAATACGTCGTTTTGCGGACACTGCATCCTCCGTCCAGGCATTTCGATACGCGCCACGAACACGAATTCGTCCAGACAGCGAAAACATCCGCCTCCGCTTCGAGGGGGGAAAGCGAAAGAGACTCGGCGATAATAAAAGAAAGCGAGCAGATGGCGGACGTTGGCGCCGCGCTAAAGTGACGTTATTGTGATACAAATTGAGATATAGAGTGCCGGAGGTTCGGGAGGTGGTGACGAAGAAGGTTGAAGGATCAGCCGAAGCTGTTAGTCTTGATTATCGCGGACAGTCGTCCCAGAACCCTCGCGATGTCGGCGCGAATCCGAGGGAAGATGCATGGTGTCCTTCCCACCGCGTAGCCACGGTGTCCTCCGTGCTCATTGGGGGGCTATTAATTCGTACAAATGCCACCCTTTATTAGACACGAGCTCATTAGCTCAAGGAATGGCATTCTGGTATCACGTCGCTATAGCGGCGTGCCCAGCATTTCGCGGTGATCCGTATATATAGACTAATTTTTATTCTTTAAATATAATCTCATTTTCCTCCCACTGCACGTACATAGCTTTACGCTGGTTGATTAAAGCGGAATATAATAATGATTAAACCCACGAGTATTTTTCATTCCTCTACGAGACGAGATTCCATCGATCATGCTTAATTAGGCCCGAATACGTTACGCTTAAGCCTCAGTGAGTAAATCAAATAGATTGCCGCGAGATGTTAAATATTACAAGAGAATAAAATAGTAAGGACAGTAACATACGCTCCTTTAACTTTGTCGTAACAATGCACTACAGCTCAATCAACCAAGCAATATATATACATGTGTGTGTGTATATATATATATATATATATATCGCGATCAAAGTGGACGCGTTTTATCGAAGCGCCTGAATCGAATGTACCGTAAAGCTTCGGGGCTACTCGGCAGTTTAGCGACGCCGACATAGTACCATCCTCATCACTCTCCGCGACCATCTTGCCTGGCACTTCGGCAAGAGCTTTATTGAAGTCCAGTCAATCTCTGTCGCCCGTAGTTTCCGATCTGAAGCGCACCGTCCACCCTTTGAACCGGTATACCGTTGGAGGAGGCGAGGGTGGACGATCGGCTTTATATATAAACTTGAGAGACAAATGGCGCGAGGTCGTACTATGGTGGCAAAGGCACAAGTGCTAGGAGCAGGTGTAGCGCACGGGTATATACTGCCGGTGAATGGGAAGTCGGTAATTAAAATGTCCTCCCTTAGGAAACTCCACGCCGCAGTGGCTCGAACTGCACCCAACTTTCTTTCGGATATCTATCTACTTACGTGTGACTATTCCTTGCGAAAGATCCTAACAAATCGGTTATTCAGACGAATAATTTATTTAAAATTAATAAAAATTAATTACACAGATATAAGATCGTAAAAATAATTATAATTGAAATCAAAGACTAAATGTTTTTAATCTCGTAATGTAACTCCAATATTTTAAACTTTTTATACATTTCCGTGAATTTTTTTACTTTCTTTTTATGTATTTTAGAAAATGACATTGGAAGTAAATGGCACTGTTTTATTTTTACTTACGCCAAATTATTTTGCAGCGCAAATTCAAGAAGATATTATTTTTGCAGAAGAATATGCAATCAGTGCGTTTTCCAACGAGAAATCCTTAGCAAATCTTTTTGACACTTTCAGCCTCGGCATGTTCCGATGGGCGGTAACGCTCGCTTACTCTTTCCCGACACTTTCTCGTGCATTTCTCCTCTTTCTCTCTCTTCTTTCTCGTTAGTAGTTTCTCCAAGTGGAGAAAGCCGCGGGGCATGCGATTTCGAACGACATCGGCGCGCGCAACGGTATCTAAAAGTGCCAAAAACTTTTGGGCGAAAAAGTTTCTCTAAAAGTCACACGGATCGCCGTATTATCTTCCTCTTCGCTCTTCACTGCTTCTTTCTTTTTTGTCTTCTCTCTAACACATCGTGCCGATGACACGCGAGATTGGGCGGAGTAATTCCGGTCGAGTGGTTCAATATTCGGCGGCGCTCTCTCGTCGTTAAAAACTACGGGGGGATAAGTCGCGCGAGTGGACAGTATAAGCGAAAGAATTTTGTCGACCTTCGTCATTCTTCGCCGGCGCTGAAGCAGCGAAGGCTGGCGAGGGAAAGAGGATGAGTTCCTTAGTCTCCGGGGATTATGGACCTTCGTCGATGGTCCTGGACCGAGTTGGATGACGGGAGAAGACCGGGATCAAAAGCAAAGTGTAGCCTCGACGGAAGAACTCCGGGGAAATCGATCGGTCGAGTTTCGATAGTTAATTAAACTTGGAGTTATTAAATCCGCAAGAAGTGTACGATCGTTGCGATGTTTGAGCCTCCCGTGGATACACGTACGTCCATCACGAAATTATTTTCTATTTACCGTGCAACTACCGATTACACACACCACATATACAATCACTTTTATCAAATATTGACGGACGCAACGTAAATAATAAACATATAATTACGAGTTGGATCAGCCATAAAACAGGGCGCGGTAATCGAGAGAACACGTGATATAACATTCAATAATGAATATTATCTGGATGGAGATAATTGCATACATAGGAATACGACCTTTTCAAAAACAGTCCCCCCCCCTCTTCCTCCGCCTCTTTTTCATTATGCAAAATCTCTCCTTCTGCGTCGAGCCTCGCCCGCGTCGGAGGGTTGTAAAAGAAAACATCACGTAGAGCGGCGAGACGATTTTATTTGTAGCCAAGGTTGCGGCGCTTTATGCGCCAGGTCCTATCGCGAAAGATTCATCGAGACAATCCGCGCACCTGCGTATTCCCCCCCTCGATCTCCTCTTCCAGACTCGCGTTTGACGTAGGAGGATTTACGATCTTGCGCCCCGGGCCAGATTAGGCTGGCGCGCAGCGCAACGGAGGATTTTCCAGGAGCGATTCCACGTAGGGGGGTTTTTAAAGGAGGTGCTTTTAAAACGCCCCCGCGCGTACCTCTCCGCTATTCCCGGGACGCCGCTCGGCCTCCCCCGTTCGCAGCGAACTCGCCTGTTTCGCCGTAAAGCGACGCGAAAGCTCGCCGATGATGTGGCACCGAACGCGTCGGCAGAAGTTATAGTTTTATCTAGTTCAACGGCGAATGCGCGCGCGATGCCATGTGGAAAAGGTGGGCGACGGGGGAGAAAAGGAGAGAGTATAAAAACGGGAAAGGCCATGAAGCCTCGCGGGCCTTGCACGAGAGAAGGAGAGGACGGTATTTTTGCCCCTTTATGATTGTAGAATCTCTCGCGTATTTTACATCGCCTCGTAAACTTCTCTCTTTGCGCCGCTCGCGGTCCTTAATAATAGATTACCACGTGCATCACGAGCGACGACGGAGAGCGATGGGCGTGAGGGAAGGAACGTGACGTGCGAGGGATGCATCGATGCCCGAGCTGGCATGAGCCCGGTGGTGGTGATTGCCGTCGAGACTGCCGTTTCTTCGCGGAAGCGGCAGTAACTTTGAAAATTTATTTAGCTCCCACGGTACAACGAACGCAGCTCGGGCGTGAGAATGCGACGCGGCATCGATGACACGACCGCGATATTACGGAATGAAAGATAGGCGCGGCGGAGGAAGCCGTTCGAAGGAACGATATAAACGTCATATCATCGTATATCGGGGAAGACACGCCACGGCCCCCTCCTCCCTCCCCCGCATGCGTGCACGCGTGAGTGCGTGCATTCGCGAGCATACCCCCGGCCGGATAAACCGCTGAGTCAAGTTGTTTGACTTGCACATTTCTAGCGTTGCTCTCGCCGTCTCACCCTCGGACACCACTGGGGGAGATAAACGGGCGCTTTAGAGCTTCTTTGAAATTGGAATGCGGGAAATTAATGCTCACTTGTTCCCGCTCCTCTCTGTTTTCCTTTTTATTTGCGTTTCCGGTTTTCCTTACCGCCTCCTGAATTCAGCTTAAAATTAACTTTAGACAATGAAACGTCTCTCGACATATCTGACTCTCTTTATCTATCGCTAAGTAGTGTGACAACGACAAAAAACCAAAACTGGCATAATGTGCAAAGAAATCATGTTTATTATAACAATAACAACAATACTACCGCAAATTTAAATATACACAAAGTTACGTAACACGCCTTGAATTTTAGAATAATAGTCTTGTTTGTCTTTATCTAATACGATTAATTATTATAAAAAAATACGTGAACAACTGCTATTATAATCTATAATATAATAATTAATACTCTGATATACATTTTTATCAAACAGTCTTTCATAATGTCATAAAGTGACAGACAGAAGAAGAATTTATACATGTGTATCACATTATTCTTAAAAACGGATATATTTAGCGACAAAGATCTTATAAAACTGCTATTAAAAACTTGAGTTTCAGAGACATTTCTATCGCAGCTTATTTAGACAGATAAAAAGAAAGACATTTATGTGCGATCGGTGGCGTAGAACAATAAAGCGCGCGCGACTATCGATAAAATCCCTTTATTTCGTCGTGCGACGCGTGAATTCCGGAACAATGCGCGCCGAAAATTTCGAACAGGATCACGGGAGTCTCCTTTCGAAGAGGACGGACGTACGGGCGGCGCGGCGCGGCGCTGGACGGTGGAGAAGTAATGGGACAGGGAAGTGCCATTGTACGCGCATAAATACAATTCCGGGATTAAAAAAGTGGAGCGAATCCCCGCCGACGAGGGGCCGCGATCTCTTTCCTGTGACGCGCTCGTGGCGCAACCGCAATACTCGTAAAGAAGATCCGACTGGCGTGCTACCATTGCGGATGCTGAGCCGCCGGAGCGTAAAGAGAAAGCAGCTATCTCCATTCTCTCGTTCCCTCCTAGCCCCCTCCACGGGTTCGACTACCCGGTAAACCCTTCCGTTACACCCGCCTGTCGCTGCTTTTTTCGACCGCCATTGCCATTGCGTCTTGCATTTGTTTGTCGTTTTCCCCACGTGTACTCTCGCGAACTCGACTAACACCGCCTGTAATGTCGATTCTCCTGCTTTGTGTTGTTACGACATTTCTACCGGAGGTGGATTTTTTCGAGACTGAGGATAAAGAAACGCAAAATTGGAAATGGAGCAATGAATTAGTGATACAAATTATATGAAATCCCAGTGTATATTTCATTCAATTGTGGTAAAGCGACCAATAGAATTTCAGTCTAATAAATTTTCTACGAAGCGCTAAGGATAATATAAATTTAAGCTTAAAATAGCTCTTCAAATAAAATTGAATTATAATAATTTTACTGAGAAGTGAATTCAAAATATCCACAGCAATTAGCGCAGCAACTATATATAATAATAGATAATATCGCAGTGAAAAAAGTTGCAGCGAGCTATTTATACGAGCGACATTCTAAATCTGTCTTTAATGCTGATGACTAATCACATCAGCATTTTATCAAAAAGGCCATCTATCTTTCGATATTTCCCTACTAGACGTGATGTCATATTCGTGATATGACGTAGAGTCGAGGCTTGTAAATAGTCGAGGCTGTAAAAGTGTCGACTTGGCTCGTAGTAATAAAATCGAGTATAGTACGTACCTGTTCACGGCGACCACGATTTTTACGGTCGCCGATCGATCGACGACCCAGCTCGGTAGATGGATTAGTGAATGACGTTAGGCAATAACGGTAATGGAAGGTGGCAGCGTTTAACCGTAGGCTATCGGTGAACGAACCGGAAGTTATCCAGCCCATTGCCCGCGGAATAGGCGAGAGAGAGAGAGAGAGAGAGAGGAGGGGGGAAGGGGGACGAGGTGGGCAATAGATCGGAGTATGGTAATTGCGTCTCGTGCCGAACCAATCCGCAGTGCTCCGAAATAGGTGGGCAAAAGTCCTTGAATGCCTGGGCGCGCGGACGATCACGATCGATCGATCAGAACCGCCGAGTCGAAGGAGACAAAGCGTGTTGCTAGTGTTAAAGTGTTGGACGTCTGGTAATACCAATTCACTGTCGGTTCTAGATACTTAGCAGTGTGCGACGTGGCAGATATTGAAAGAGGAAGCACGTAGTATCCCGCGAAATTGGACAGTATTGACAAGTATCCTGAAGGGATAGCAAACGTACTATACACGTACCTACACCTTTACAGTTTACTACGGAAACTTGCATTTTGCTGCGTGTATATACCTGTAAAGCACTTATTTTTTAGCCCGTATGAGTGTGCCTTATTAAAATTTAACTCAAGTTTGAAAATCGAATATTTATAATTTCTGAATCTACTCGCGATAAGACGTTCGTAATATCGTAACGTCCTTGTAACGTTGCTGGAAATTGGTATGGTGACGTAATACACATTCGAGCGTTCGCAATCATGAGTCGTAATCCCCATTCTTATCGGTAGCATCAATCTGACAATATTGATTCGAGTATGCAGCCGGGCCTTCCGGCTGCCCATTTCAACCTATTGGCAAGTGCTTCGGAGCACATTATATTCTCGATTTATTGGAAAGGCTTGCGAATTGTGTGAGAGAGAGAGAAAGAGAAAAATAAAGCAGAAGAGAAAAGAGTTAGACGCACTACTAACGCGAGACGGAAAAAGTCGTCGTTGAAGAGAAAAAAAAAGAGTATGGAGAAGGGAGACCATCGTATACTCAGAAGGACGAGGACACGAGCGGCAACAAACACTCTCGTGCGTGGTCCCCTCTTGGGGGAAAAGCTCCCGGCTACGACTCATTCCCGTGGTCCGTAAAGAGGCTAAGGGAGCACTGGGGGGTACGCGGGGAGCGAGCGAGCCAGGAACGTATAAAATGAAGACCAGGTCTGAAATGATAAAACTGAGGATATTTCTAGCTTACGCCGGTATAAAGGGAGGTCTTGGCGAGATGGAATGTCCCCCGGCTGGATGGCAGAGAGGCTAGATCGAGTCTCTTTCATATATGGACAATATCACCAAAATATGGTCAGTTTTAAGAACCATCCCGGCTCCGGAGAGGTTCCTCTCGTCGTCGTAGTGATTTCCGCGCCGCGTTTATATACAATACCCTCTCTCTTTCTATCCTGCCCGTCGCGAGGGACACCCATCGGCGGGGCTCTTTGCACGCCCGTTGAACTTTACGAATTTTATTTTTCGCAAGGGCGGAGCGGCAGACCGGGGAGCGCCACTCGCCTTTAATAAAGTTACACGCATTCGTTCCACCTCTATGAATACGTAAACGGCTGGGCGCTTATACCCCGATAGAAATATCCTCTTTAAAAGCGATTTCTTTCAGGATCGCATTTGCAACGCGCGCGGACGGCAAGTGGAACGCGACGTGGGCATGCCTTAAATCCTGGGATATGCCCGGGCAACTACGGAAAGAGACGGAGAATTATGAATAAGACGCGGCGTTTATCTCGGAACGAGGTACGATAAAAGTATCCGGTATGTGGATATATCGTCGGAATTGCCATCCACTCGAATACCGGAGAGCGGCGTATCTTTTGATTCGGTTCGCGACGACGGTTCATACCGTTTCCTGCCGTCGTCGCAGCGCAGAGCCGCGGCGACGACGAAAGGAGATCGAGTCCGCACCCAAGATCCACGCTCATTTCCATCGCGGGATAAGAGACTAAGGCTACCCGATACTGCCCTACGCCGTGCGCTATTGTCAAAGAGCGAATTGCAATTTTGGGCGTATAAAGAAGCGTGCAGATGGGTCTCTCTCTCTCTCGCGCGCGCGCGCGCGCGCTGTCGCGCTGCTAACACTCGTCCCGCACACATTAATGCGAAATGAGATTACTTAGGTACGTGAGAGAGGGTCGCCTTCCAAGCTCTCTAGCACTGTTAATTTAAATTGACTATCGTTCTCGAAATAATGGCGGTGTCTTTGTCGCCTTTGCGCCGAGCTCCTACTCCCTCGTCCTCGCCCTTCCAGGTCGTTGGTGCTCATTTTCGTTCCTCTCGCACCCACCCCCGCCTCCCCGTTCCCTGCGTTCTTCTCCTTTGAACAAGCGGGGAACTTCGCGTCGCGAAATTGTATTTCGTCTCCAAATTAACAATTACATCGTTTTAAAAAGCTGCGCGCTCTCCGGGCTTAAGGGTTTTCTTCCTTCTGCAGTCGTTTCGTTTCGAGTAGCGAGAGCGGACGGCCAAAGACAGAAGGCGGAAGCGAAAGCGACGTCGAGGACGCGACGTTCGGGGAAAGGGACATCCCGTTAAAAAACTCTTTCAATTATTTGCCGCACTAACGCACCCAGCGAACTTTTAGTTTTTAATCTGGCAGCCACGACGTGGCTATCGGGAAAATGAAAAAGGGGAAGGCTAGATGGGCCGCGTGTCCCCGGCTTCGAGCCTCTGCGAAGCGAACGGTGTCCCGGGGTCAAAGAAAATTCCTGGACCTTAAATTGCTTTCGAGACTTTGTGCCCTCTCTCGCTTTCCATCGACCGCCGATGGAAATGCTGATATCTGTATCAAAAATGTAGTCACGCGCTATTCGCGCGTCCCCTGAACGTATCTCCGTCTTGTACCTGCGTCATGGAGTCGATACTTGTCCTCGCGTTACGTTCTCCAGTTGCTCCATTTTTCAATAGACGTATCGTTCGCAGGGTTATATCGAGAAGTCGGCCGAAGCACGCCCTCGCCCTCGCCCTCGCCCTCGCGCGAGCGCGAATGAATCTTTTCATCCCGGGGCAATTTCCGCGAAACGGTTTTGCGCACGCAGCTGTTGGTAGGCATTATCGTTTGGCGTCCCTTCGCGATTTTGCGCAAATCAAATGGCGGCTCCGGCACGGGCGTTCGGCTTTTTCTTTGATGCCCTTTCGAGCCTTCGCCATGCTGGAGAGAAGGCAGTCGAGTGAGAGCGTGCAGCCATCCCCTTGGCAGGGGTTGGCGAGGCGATCGCGACGTAAGGGGCGTTCGGAGCGATGCTATGCGATGCCTCGACGCCTCGTACCTTCGGTCCACACAAAGGTCTCTCTCTCGCGTTATTGGCAGACCGCTTTACCGCGTCACCCTCCGCCGTCTCTTCCTCTTCCTACACCCCGACACCGTTCTGGACGTGTTACGTCGAATATTCCACCGTATCGCCGGATCGCAAGATTTTCTTTCGCCCTCCTTCGCTGGATAGACGAAGGAAAGATCCGTCACGTTGCTCGTGAAAGCCGATATCTTCTGTGTAACCTCTGCAAAGTCTGGGCTATCCCCGACGTTGCTAGAATTTTGATGGCACGCGGAAAAATCAATCGCTGTGACTTGAAATTTTGGCAAAAATACGACCTCGGAGGTAGCCGCGAAATATAATCGTTGGCGGTAATTCCTCGGGCAATTCCTCTGGATCCTTTCTGCCCCCCCCCCGCCTACCTATATATCGCTGGATGTATACATTGGGATATATACATATACCGAAGGTACAGCATGTCTCTACTGATTTCTAGGTACTGGAGTATGACGAGGTAACCGGGCGTTTCTATTGGTCCTCTCCTGTTGAAATAATACTTGCTGAACGGACTGCGAAAAATATCTTCAAAATAGCAGACGCGGTACGAGTGCCGCGAACGAAATCCCTTTATTTACCCATGAACGAAAATCAACACGTGGGTAAAGTCGGAAACGCACACGCTCGCATGGGAAACACGCATGCGGGCAAAAACGTCTGGCCAGCTTGCCGCAGAGCCCTGACGTACGTACCACCCGTGGAAAGGACCGCAATTTGCGCGATTACGTTTTCGGTTTTCCTGTCGCGAGTCATACGAGTTTCTACTCGCATCCGGCATGATGGAATATTACCGAGCAAAACGGCTGAAACTCCGCCACATAAATCAGCTGGACCCCAAGGTGATTTATTTATTTGTTAAGAGGAATAGAACTGCCACTGTCGACGGCTCGTAGGAAGTGAGTCTGCGCATATTGCATACGTAAGCCTGGAAATTGCTTTAGGAAGAACGCACGCTACAATATTGCGAATGTACACGGAATAAAATATTTAAACGTGAACAGCGGGGCAGTCCTTCGTCAATGTCGATGATATTAAACATTTCTTCGTAAAGTTCTTCTTCCATCAATCAGATAAGCACGAAAATGTATGATAAATACATTGAGATATAAATTTAGTTACTCTTGGACTCAGCCATAATTTTTTAATATTTCTAACAATAAATATGATTAACTTACCATCACCTATACTCATCATCATGTTAACTATATCGTTATGTTAACTATAATTATCATTAGAAATATTATAAAATTGTGGTTTTGTCTAAAAGTAACTATATTTTTCTTTCAGTGTAGAAATTTTAAAATACAGAGAAAAAAGCCTGATTGATGTACATTATGCATGAAATGCAGGAAATAATATTTCCTTAAGCGAATTAAATCAGATCCGCGTAGCGTAATTAAAAATTGTTTACTTTAAACACGTTTATACCATTTTGGAGAATATCTTATCCGTTTATAGGGATTTAAACGCGTGGCGAAGCGCCGAAATGCATCGAACTTGTTACATAGGTTTGTTACATAAGCTCTCCCACGCTCTCGCATACTGTGACACGCGCGCATGTATGTATCTTTCCGAGTTCGACGGTTTTGGCCTTTGTGCTCGGGCGGGTTAAAAGGAATAGAAGGTCGGTCGTAAAAAAAAAGAGCCGGTGCGCCGAAAGAATTAGCTAATTGACGAAACCTCTCAGAAAGAAAAGAGCCGAGAGAGGAAAGCTTTTTCAGGGAAGACAAAGAAGTAAAGAACCAAACTTTCAGTTCTATTGTCCGCCTCGAACAATTTGATCCGCTCCAATATAGGTTGACTTTGTGAAACCCAAGGCAGAGCTTCACGATTACTTACCCGAATAGAATTCCACGGCGTCGCGGATATCAGAGATATTTAAAACTTCTTTCCGCCCGCTTATAATAAATGCCCCTCCCTACACAAGCCGTTGCAGCATTCGAATCCCCCCTCTCCCCATTTGGCGTGCGCGTATTTCGAGTTCGCGCCCGTTGTTCGCCCTTTGAGCTATTTCACCCTTGACTTTTACAAACGATTACAGTCGCTATGTTCCACATTCCCCTGCGTTCATAATCGCAAGCAATTAAGTGTTCTCGACGTGACTAATGCGCCAAGTAAGGCGCTGCCTATCTGCATAGCAAATGCCCGCGCCAGATTTTCGATGCTACGTACAAGATACGTGGAGCGAAATTGTGAGAGCTAATGCGCCTGTCTGAATCGTTGCTAGACTCTTATGTCTTCAAATTCTCGGTTCGTGTCTAAATTATTGCTCAAGCCTCTTCAAACTTTCTACATCTTTCTAACGAGGCGAGATCGCAGATGTTACCTCTAATTGCAATTTCACGATTACACGCAATTACACGCAGCAATCATAATTTTGCACATACGTATGAAAATTACAAACGGAAAAGGACACGATTGGAGAGCTAAATGAGACAGTAACACTGATGGAATAAAATTGAAGTCAAATGTAAAAAAATTACTTTTTATAAACGTTCGATTTTGTACAATCGTCTTTTGTCGAAGACCTTTTAAGAAGCCATCTTGTTATCATAGAATATTGCTTAGACGATTTATCTTGCATCACTTTGTTCGTGGAAACGCCGTAACATAAATACGCTTGAATGCTATTGACAACTTATCATTATCGGAATACGTATACAGCCCCCAAATAGGATTTCCTTGTCAGTTATTATCATCGTTATTTCACATGCCAACGACGTGGGCGTCGTTGTCGATCCGACGGTACGTCGTATCAAATCCATCATAACTCCCATGTAACGAGATACTTATCGTTAGGGATGCCTTCAAATTGCCACTCATTGTTTTGCCCTTATCGTACTTAGTTACGACATATGGATGATTTACAGGGAAACCGTCATATAGAAACATTGAATAATTCTCGAACATTATAATAATGTACATTTCGTTCGAATATTATTATTATATACAATTACATAAGACTGTGCAGTAGTAGAGCCTTACTTGTTAATGTTAACACAGAAGACTTTCTATTAATACTATTATACTATAAAATAGATCCTCTTTATAACTAAAATACGCAAAACATATTGTGAATATACATATAATATGTTTATGGAAAAGTTCTTATAAAATTTTTTTAAAAATGCAAAATTTCTCTCCAAATTGCATTCAATTTAAAGTATCTTATGCTCCGCCATTTTAGACAAGAAAAGATTAATTTCATTTTATAGAGAAAACACATCATTAAAATGCAGGTCAGAAATATTAAAATATTTTGTATATATTCAACACAGCATAAACGCATACTCTTACCAAACGTAGCTCTTGGTATATGGTCACCATGTCGACCGGACTGCGAGCGCAGTTTGTGCAAGGGACACGCCTCTGAATGGGGTATAATTAAGTCACAACATCGACACGGTCCCCCAACCGCGTGGCCCTTGGGAAAGGACGAGCAAGAACAAACACGGCTAAATGAGCGCCGCAGTTTCTCTCGTTACCGCCCGGCCTACAAGCTTGCGGGTATCTTCTATCTTCAGCGTCGTTATCAAGGACTTTGTGGACGGACGCGCGTCAACTTGTCCATTTCTGAAAACTCATCGAGGTCGCGCAAATCTATCGATGGTCCCTCGCATGGCCATAATTTCGTTTCGCGACGCGCTCGCCGGAATCTCAATGCCGGTACACGAACGTCGACGATGAAATCACGATGCTCTCACTTAAATCGTCAGGCTATATCTTCTTGCGTTTCTATATCGATGATTTTACTCTTTTTTTTTCTAATATTCAAACTAATTTATTATTTTTAAAAATCTTATTGTACATAATTAAAATTAAAATTAAATAAGTGTTATTCCAACTCTGTAGAAAATAAATAATGGCGCGTAATAAAATCTTCTCGCGATTTCTAAATACAAATATAAAATAGAAATCTATCGTTTTTTTTTCCAAGCATTTAATAATAATGACGCTTTTGTTATAAAAAATGTATTACGCACAATTATTTTAGCCAAGTAATTAACAGCAATGAAGTGACAGCTACGCAAACGAGCTACGAAATAAGATGAAACGACTCGATGTGGTGATGCATATGTCATGACGTGTTTAGTTGCACGCAGCGAGAAATCTTGATTGCGCCTTTTCACCAGTGCCGGCTGGACATGTAGTAATAAGAGCGAAACACGACTACGAATTACACGTACGAATCACTACGCTTGTACGTGAGAGTGAGCTTCTTCCTATACGTGTCTATTTCGTTGATTTTCAAAGGGTCAATATAGTTTCCGCGCACGGAATATCGTAATTAAGAGCCGTTGGAAACAGTCTGTCGTCGATGGTAACCTGCTGACTTTTTTACACGAGTCGGAGAGAAATATTGGCTCCATTGCTACCATTGTTTACGTCACACTTGGCGCGATTTCAATTGAATTAGCCGGAACGTGAAACGCTTGTGTACAGGCTACGTGTTTGCGAAAGCTTTCAGCGCAATAACACCTAAATTTTTATTTCTTTGTTAGCTTAAGTGGCATAAGACAAACAAACTGAATATTTTATCGAGACCTATTAACGATGGGGCGCGATTTTTTTTCAATGATTGCACAGGATAATAAAAAAAAAACACTTGGCGCACTCTAAAAAAAAAATGGCGCGTTCAATGATGGCGATTGGTACTTGGCGCAAACTCTCGAACGTTCGGCGGGCAAATTTCGCGAAGAATGAGGCATCCCCCGGAGAAAAAGACGCGCGAGAGACGCAGATCGGTGAATGACTTTTCATTAAGGCTCGATTCATTCCTCATTTTTTTCCCTCTTTCCTCCCGTTCTAGATGGTCACAGATAAATTACTGAATCTTTGGCACTTCTTTCTCGCCCTCGAGGCTTTTCACGGACAATTTAGCTGCGCGGCGTCTTCCGCCTCTCGCTCGCAGAAGCATATCTTCCCTCTCGCTCTCTCCCTTCCTTCTCTGCCCGATACAAACTTTTAAATAAGACGCTTCTGGGCGAATTGACTTCCTTCCTAGGACGATGCCGCTTTGAGGGAGACGGTGCCTCGGTCTGAGCGCCCTCCGTTTCTACCTTGCCCCATCCCACGCCTCCCTCTTCTTTGTTCCGTTCCGTTCTCCCTCAAGGAGACGTCGGCTATCGAGTGCATGTCATCAACATTGTTATTGTGGTATCAATTTCCGCCTGCGATTCCAATTACCCGGACTTCCCGCCGGTGTAAAATTCAGCCCTACGTCTGCGCGGACCCCAATGAAAACTCGGAACGAAGTTGAAACGAAACGAATAACGGCGAGTTTATGAGGGAAAGAACGCTCCCTCTATACACCGTAGCCGGCTGTTCTTGCGGAATATTTTCAGAAATTGACAATAATACGTTTATTTTCCTCGTCAGGTATTCCACGTAACATTATTTGCGCTCGCAAACAACTTTATATTTTATGCACTGCTTCCAACTTCTGCGTGCTCTGCGTATTCGAATACTTCTGTATATATCTTAACTTGTACTTTTTAACTCTGGTAATTTTTTTGCCGAATATTAGGCAATATTTTTTTTCATTATTTTTCTCTAATTGCACAAAGATGCATTCGTGATACGGGACTATATCGTGTGACTAATCTTTTCGAATATTAATTACAGTGAAATTTAACTTGCGCGGAGAGTTGTGCTCGATTTTCGATTTGTATAATGTTCACGAATATTAACGTCGAGACACGTTCCGAGCAAAACAATCACGACAGTCAGAATATCTAAGGATAACATTAGTAAAACGCCAAAGTCGAGAGACTCACCAAGAATGTGACTTGAAAATCACTTGTCTTTCGCTAATTAGAGCAGAGTGCTCTGCCATCTTTGCGGTCTTAAAACATTCGCGAACTTTACTCAAAGTACAGCAGAAGAGCGTACAACCCCCCGCCCTTCTCTTTCCCCAACATACGTATCTCCCAACATTTGTTAAACATACCCGTTGAATGTACTCACTGAAATTTCCATATATATGGAGTGCAACGAATGTTTTAGCAGACATCGCGCTCTGGCCGAATACTCCTAATACGCGCGGTAACGTTAAATGAAAATAATCGACATTCTTTCGACACATTCGGCTTGAAGCTAGTCTAGAAATACACAGGCGTATACACATGCCCTCGGATAGATCGATTTCGCTATTTGGTTATCCGACAGCTTCGGAATCCGGGCCGTGCCCGTGGGACAGCTGAAATGGGATCACGGTGGCTCGCTTTCGAAACGCGGCGAAGGGGCGGAGGGAGGGACGAAAGTTCGGACGATTTCATGAATCACAAATGAGGGACGAAATGATATTAAACTCGCGGACTTTCGCGCGCACAGAGCGTACAGCGGGCGAGCTAACGTAAGGCGGTGCGTCATGCCGGCAACGCAAAAAGAGCGGAACGCGCCGCGATATCATCTCGCGTAAAAGCACCCTTATGGTGTTATCAGCATTTACGGCAGCTGTTTTGTCGCTAAATGTACATTGAAACGAATGTGCCATTATCCTCACGCTAATTCAGCCTTATGTTCTTTGTTCCAGGTAAGTTCGGTAATCGTGCTACTGGGAGTACCTACCTACGGGATCCCGAACACTTTGGTATCCTTAGCGTCGCGGGGGGCGCGGAGGGGGGGGGGTGAGTTTTGCGCGCGATGTATCGCCGACTCCTTTATACTCGCGTTAACAGAGATTTCTCTATATAAATACACGCGAAAGCGGCAGATAAGGACCCACTTGCCAAACTTAATTTGGAAGAAACTTTCGGAATGAATAGTATTGAAATTTGAGTCTCGTCTTGTATCACTTTGCATAAAATCGTAGAAGTAGAATGTTATTCCATAATTTCAGTAACTGGGTCAAAATTCAACACAGAGATCGTAACGATGAATTTCACAGAATTCACCGTTTCAGCAGAAATCTTTCTGCAAAGATATTTCGTGCATTTACGTATTATAGAGGAGAGGTGGTAATATGAGAATGACTATAGAATTCGATAGATGAGATTTATATAGCGCTAGCTCGCCAGAACGGTCTGTTTACTTCTTGGTATCCCCAGGTCAGTTAAATAAGAGACTATGAAAGGAACGGACGTGATTATTTTTCACTCATCAAAAAAAGACGAGATAAAAAATCAACTCGTTTTTCTTGGAATAATCTTAACTAAACTACTAAAAGTGCTATGTGCACAGTTTAAAATAGAATACTTGAAGTATAGTACTAAAGTATAAACACTTGTTTATTTCCAATATTTAAATCAAGTTCAAACATTGCGAAGGAGGTAATACGAGAACTCATAATATTTGCGATATATTTTTGATATTTGTTATTTTTGTTTTTAGGCTGAAAACAGTTTTAATTAAATCTAAAATTAAATTAAGTTTTATATTTTTTAACGTATTCTATTTTTTGAAATTTTATTTCATCGATTTCTATTACACATTTTTTTAAATTACAAATTTTATTTAATTATTTCTATTGATAACCAGAAAAAATAACGTCATTCTTGCATCTCGTAATATTTCTTATGTTAAATTGGACTGGAAAAATCTTCATAAAAGTTTTCTTTAAATTTTTTCTGCTGTTCCCATATTATTACCCTGTTTTTTTTAAAGCTCGAATTTGATGTAATTCTGAATTTTTAGAAAAATCATTTTACTCGTTGAATTTAAAAATGTGGTACTTTGCAAGCCGAAAATCAAATGTTTGCAGAAATGAAGATCGCTGATGTTGACCTCGTTACTATGATTAGACTCAACTTATTACCGAAATAAAAAATCTTTTCATATTACTATTTTTCCTTTATTATTACGTGTAATTACAGTAAATTTCATGCGTCATAAAAATATCCGAAATAGCATCGAATACCATAAAATTTCGATGTCCTTTCTCTACACTAACATATGTTTCAAATGCGCTAAAGAGGCAGTAAAACAATTTTATACGACTATTAAAGCTTTGAAATAGATAAAAATACATCCTGCGGAAACCTACCAGGCGTGCGAATATACCCAGCTATTTTCTTTTATGTTCATATAATAAAATAGAAGTACATTATACAAAATTCCACAATTTGTATCTATATTATTTTCTTTTCCTTTACTGTTTTGTTATATCTTAATTCTCCTCTTTTAATAATGCATTTAAAACCAGATATGATAATACTTTTTCGGGAAAGTTAATTATTTTTATTTAGAAGCTTAAGCTCTTAATCGTCTCTCTACCGGAATAATCTTTTATTTTTTTTATTTTATAATTAACTGCTCGTAGTCTATCGAAATAAGTAGGGAGATGGCAAACGGGTATTTTTATTCGCAGTAAGACATAACGGACGTCATGTCCGTTCTCCGACGAATAATTCATAGGGGAGCCTAAGCAAATACTTATCGATACTCTGTATTTTCCTATCGTGGACGATCAGTTCGCGTCCAGCCCCTTTATATATAACGTACCTTGCGCGATTTCCGTTTCCCGGTCACTCGCCTCTCGTGACTTTGACGCTATCTTTAGATGCGTGTGACCGATAGTCGATGACCACAGTCGATTGTTCGACGCTTCAACTTTGCTCGATAGCACAATGGATCCATTTAGCCTACGGTTGGTCGTCTACTCGAAATCGTCGTCCCTTCCGCGCCCCCGAACCGCAGAAATGTTTGCATTTACCAGAGCTAGGTTGTGTATGTTCCCGGTGAAAGCTTTTGGGGTTGTTCGAAGTGTCAACTCGGAATGCGTCCATCTATCGTACGGTATATACAACACACGGCCATCAGGACGAGGACCAGTGCCAGGATACTTTATCTTCGTACATCCAGGGACGAAAAATACGGCACGATAAAAAAAATCAGTCCAGTAAGAGGAAAACTCGATATCTTACAGAGTCTCTCGCGAACCAATCTTAAAATTGGAATCTTGAATCAGTTTTCTAAAATACATTTCAGTTCTTGAAAATCGTCTTAGAACATTACAACCATTCTTTCTTGTTATTATGCATAGATATACAAAATTGTTATACACACAAGTGAAGATATAACTTGAGTACAAATTAAATTCAGTATAAATTTTTAACGTAAATGGGAATTAAGCAGTTGAAGAGAGAGGATCATCAACTTATCGCGATTTTTCAATTCTGTTATCGGACGCCAGACAGTACATTATACGAGACGTTGCTTTACGGCAACGGTAACTAAGATGATATTTTATCCTTTCCAATCCCGATGTATCCTAGAGGTAGCTGGCGCCTCCCGTAAATGCGGTTATTATGTTATCTCAATCCAGCAGGAGGACGGTGTATCCATATGCAGGGTGCGCCCCTGGTATCGGATGAGTTCAGCTCAGGCGGCGAGAAATACGCACATTATTTTTCCTGCTCTCATTTTTGTCACGATTTTAACAACCTTCGTTACGGCAGGGGAATTAGTATAATCTGTTGGCCGTCCTAATTAACGCTTAAAGCGCGGCGCCTTTTTTTCCTCGCCTTACGGTTTTTCTCTCTTTCCGTCGTTAATTCTTTCACGGGAGACCGTTAATTTTTATCAACCTCCCTCGTGGAACTTGTACTTCTCGTTTTATTTCTCTAGCGGAGATACACACAGGTAATAATAATTCGACAGAGATATATTCCTCGCGACATACCGTTGCTTCATTGATTCGAGACAGTCGCAGTTTGGAATGTAAGAAACAAGGAAATATTTTACAACTAGACTGTACAGCTAGCTATGCTTTTTATTCCAGAAAGAGCTGAACGTTATTTAAAGAACAGTCACATTGCGATGTCTCATTTGCTTATCCTACGATTTAACTCGACTTACCGGGCGTACCGTCCTGTGTCTTCTGTATTGGAAATAATTCGGCGAGCATTACATTTGACTATCACATCCAGCCATAAGATAGCAGGAAACCTAGGAAGTGTTTCCTACTTGCGATAGTGTCGAAAAATCGCGTCCTCCGGCGACGTATCTCCATACGATGTACGGCATGCTCGGAAGTGCTCGATACTGCTTGAAAATTGCGGCGCGCACACACCCGCGCTGGTAATCGAGATAGCGCGGGATCAAAGAGGCTATATAACTAAATACACATTTGGTCCACGGGTTGTAGTGTAACGGGCAATATTTCGTAGCGGCGGCAGCATCAGCGGTGACGGTATTGGTGGTGTGCTCTCACCGCGCCGATACCTTTCGGAGCTAGTTGGCCTTGCTTGGACTCCCCGAGTCCGGAGTCCGGCACATTAACGGAGATAGTAGCTCCGCTCAAACGTATAATTGCGGGACGAGGCAATTGAGGGAGTCCCTTGGGAACCGGGGCTCCCGCAAATCCGCCCGCCCACCAACTTCGAACCCCTTCAGTCCACACGTTTCTCCCGGCAAGCCTCTCTCTCTCTCTCTTTCTCTCTCTCGATAAGATGCCCCTTTCCTTCATTGAGTCGCCTCCGCACGACCGCCTCCTATCTTCTCTCTCGCGGCAGATAACCGAAAACGATGATATTACGTGTCCAATCCCGCGCGTCAGACCGGTCTCTACGTCTAGTTGCGATTATCCCTTGTCCTCGTACAGATTTTCGCTTCTTCTTGAGGCCTCCGTCTTGAAATCCTCCTATATGTTTCCCCACTTCTTTTCTGTCGTGATAGAATAAGTTCACTTATACTTCACGGCAGGACGAGACAAAGCAGACTAAAGCAAAACTGATATTATATATTCTCTATCAATTAGCAGATGACAGCAAATAAAAATCGCAATTATACTTAAATCGGTTCAAATCGCGAGCTTCGGTACGTAAAGTATTACCGAATAAATGACTTTGCGAGACATATTAATGAACCGTTCGCTTTCCGTTCGTTTCGCACTGCAATCATCCAATGTTATTTATTCCTTTGATGTACACACAGCACACCCAAGCGCGCCATCGACGAATTCAGCGCGTGGTATTTCGGCGAATCTAATATAATGAAATGTAACTTCAAACGGTTAATATATTGAACGATCGCCGCGCTACGCTATGTCGATAGGGAGAGGGGGCACAATTTAACGAGGCGTCGAAACTATGACGGATACCGCGTTCTGCCCTCGGAAATTCCAGACATATCGTCCCAATTTTCTGCGTACGCGGCTAATGAGGTATGGCTGCATTCACTTGCAGGCTACGCGCCACTCTGTCACTTTGATCGTGCATAACGCACCGGGCTAAGTTACGGAGGGACCATATAACTAATTATACACTATTACGCGCCTGATTTCCCCGCGGGCGAAAAATAGAGGAAATATATCAGAAAGCCTCCGACGAGAGTAATAAGTGCTATTAAGATCCGCCACCTCGCGCCCGTTCCCACCCCTCGCATCCTCCTTCACCATCGTTCGCGTAACGCGAAAACCGGAGGGAGGAGGAGGAGGAGGAGGAGGAGGAAAAGCGCGAAGAAAAAAAGAAAGATAGGACGGAAACAACGAGGCCGAAAGAATATGGAGAAAGTAGCTTATCCTCCCGTCAAGCAGAACTGCTTTCAGGCAGTATCGGCTGCATTGCTTATTAATGGCCGTATTTCATCCAATTAGAATAAATTACCGCTACTTCTTTCGGATGCCGCACACCCCGACACGTCTCGAATGACTGAGGGGAGAAATTCGATTCGATTGGAAACGATATCGCGGTGTTCCCGTTCCGATACGTTCTCTGTCGTTCTTCTTTTTTTTTCTCCCTAGCCACTCTCATCAATATGAATTAAGCGCGTTAATTCGGCAACAAGTGCGCCAATTAAATCGGTAAAGTCGGGCGCTCTTTCGATAACTCGATAAAATCTTAGCGACTCTAATCGATGCTAACGATATTATTTGCTGTCTTTGTGGCCGATCGCTTTTTGCATCAAATCTTCGTGGTCTCGTTTCTTAAGATAGTTGCTTGATTGCAATTTTGACTGTAGAGCTGCGCACGGTTGTCTTATCGGATTTAGCAGAGTCTAGACTCCGGGCGGGGGAGGGGAAGAAACGGGGGAGAAAGCGAATATCCTGGTTAGGTGGAAAGTTAAGGTTGGGTCTTTACTTAACCGTAATCGGAAGATATTGCCGGCAGCACTGTACCAAGGGCACTTTACCAGCCGCCTTAAGAAAGCACTAGCTTCGCGAGGCCCGGTAACGCCAGTCCGGACCGTTATTAAAAGAACCCCCTTTATCTCAGCTTCTCTCTCTCTCTCTCTCTCTTTCTTTCTTTCTTTCTCGCTTCCCTTCCTCGTTCTGTTCTTCGCCCCTTGTCTTCTCTGCCGAGATGCCGCTTCCAGTCACTCTCGTTCCCTTTGAAGCTAAGCGTATTTCTATGTCAACCTTTGTACTTTTTAGCGAGAGACCTACGGCGCCGATGGGTCTACTATGCGCGCCCCCGTAACGTCGCAAGGTAACGTCCGTTTCAGCGGAGCGACCGCGTGCCTTAATGGCGCTTCTTAATTTCTTGGTGAGACGGGATCTCGAAATGGTTACGGGGACGCGATGTTCCAGCAACAGGAGATTGCAGGGTCGCTCCGCGGGGACAAATACCGGAATGACGGTCGCGCCGGCGCGTTTCATTCGCGCCGTTCCCTTTTTGATAACTCCTCCCCCCTCTTTTTAATTACGGTCTATTCCGCAAGCGCTTAACGTTTATTCGTCAACACGGGGGAAACCGCGTTAGGAAAGAGGACCGCGTCGGAAAATTTCGACGTGCAAGTAGATGAGTAATGGAGTTTTTATAATCCATTGTTAAACGTCATCGGTCACGTCAAGTCGCGTTTTTCACGGTGGACGCTACCGGAAATTTCGCGTTTGATCATACTACCTCTGACTACCTCCACAGGGTGACGCTAGAAAGTTGACACTTCCGGGTCGCGCACCCGATGCCCATAAATTCCCGCGGCGGCGACACTTTTCATCAGGCTCTGATTACTTATTCACGCGCCGACGAACGCGGCGATAGAAGAGCGCAGACGACGTATGAGTGAGAGTGATGTGTATGTGTATGTATGTGTGCGGGGGTACGTGTGTGTGTGTGTGTGTATGTGTGTATGTACGACCTGCTCGCAGCTCGGCGCTGCCACTGTGATTGATAATAATGCAAGTCCGACGTCGACGCTAGCGCCCGATATTACTGAAACATTATTTACGGGGGTAAAATGAAATTTTTCGATCCCAGAATGAGAATTATAATGGAAAGCGTGCAGCCGATAAACCGAGGGTACGTTCGCGTAACAGGCAAACTCGTTACATCGACGAGAAGTTCGAAGTTCAGATCATCAAAACTGTTGAAAGCTACGAGAGAAACGATATCTCGCGCGTGCACAAATAATCTTGATATTCAATATTATCTGTACGCCACAGATGTCATTCATTTCTTCTACAAACCGACGATTCCTTCCACGATTGCTTCTCTTTTAAGAAATATTTCTACGGTCGCATAGACTTTAATTTCGAAATTCGCCATTCCCAGTAAATCCGCCGCAATTATTAATTACATTACACGATTTCGGCACGACAAGCGGATTAAATTCTCGTCCTGTCTAATATCTTCGACTAGTCACCGTGAAAATACCGGCCTCCCTTTCCCCTTTAATTTAAGGGTCGTTAGATATTAACCAGGCTAAAATAAATCCGTAGGACGGCGAGAGAGAGAGGACTACGCCTCGCGCGCGAGCAGCCCTGTGTTTCCGCGCAGGTACCTCGTTTGTGAAATTTGCGTACGTGTGCATCCCCTAGACATTCGACATAGTTACGGCGCGTTACATGTACGTACATGTGTGCGCCCGCAAAGATCTTATCCTACGGAATAGTGGCGGATACATCACACGCAGAAACGAGAGCCCCTTGTTGTCGCGCGTTTCACCCCCCC